>CM055128.1:321741734-321974234 GCA_029206835.1 Rana muscosa
TGTCCTCGTTGTATAGGTGTCACTGGGACAGGAAGTGAGGGGAAATGTATGTGTCCCTGTTGTAGGTGTCACTGGGGCAGGAAGTGAGGGGAAATGTATGTGTCCTCGTTGTATAGGTGTCACTGGGACAGGAAGTGAGGGGAAATGTATGTGTCCCTGTTGTATAGGTGTCACTGGGGCAGGAAGTGAGGGGAAATGTATGTGTCCTCGTTGTATAGGTGTCACTGGGGCAGGAAGTGAGGGGAAATGTATGTGTCCTCGTTGTATAGGTGTCACTGGGACAGGAAGTGAGGGGAAATGTATGTGTCCTCGTTGTATAGGTGTCACTGGGACAGGAAGTGAGGGGAAATGTATGTGTCCCTGTTGTATAGGTGTCACTGGGACAGGAAGTGAGGGGAAATGTATGTGTCCTCGTTGTATAGGTGTCACTGGGACAGGAAGTGAGGGGAAATGTATGTGTCCTCGTTGTATAGGTGTCACTGGGACAGGAAGTGCGGGGAAATGTATGTGTCCTCGTTGTATAGGTGTCACTAGGACAGGAAGTGAGGGGAAATGTATGTGTCCCTGTTGTATAGGTGTCACTGGGACAGGAAGTGAGGGGAAATGTATGTGTCCTCGTTGTATAGGTGTCACTAGGACAGGAAGTGAGGGGAAATGTATGTGTCCCTGTTGTATAGGTGTCACTGGGACAGGAAGTGAGGTGAAATGTATATGTCACCGTTGTATAGGTGTCACTGGGACAGGAAGTGAGGGGAAATGTATGTGTCCTCGTTGTATAGGTGTCACTGGGGCAGGAAGTGAGGGGAAATGTATATGTCCCCGTTGTATAGGTGTCACTGGGACAGGAAGTGAGGGGAAATGTATGTGTCCTCGTTGTATAGGTGTCACTGGGACAGGAAGTGAGGGGAAATGTATGTGTCCCCGTTGTATAGGTGTCACTGGGACAGGAAGTGAGGGGAAATGTATGTGTCCTCGTTGTATAGGTGTCACTGGGACAGGAAGTGAGGGGAAATGTATGTGTCCTCGTTGTATAGGTGTCACTGGGGCAGGAAGTGAGGGGAAATGTATGTGTCCTCGTTGTATAGGTGTCACTGGGGCAGGAAGTGAGGGGAAATGTATGTGTCCTCGTTGTATAGGTGTCACTGGGGCAGGAAGTGAGGGGAAATGTATGTGTCCTCGTTGTATAGGTGTCACTAGGGCAGGAAGTGAGGGGAAATGTATGTGTCCCCGTTGTATAGGTGTCACCAGAACAGGAAGTGAGGGGAAATGTATGTGTCCTCGTTGTATAGGTGTCACTAGGACAGGAAGTGAGGGGAAATGTATATGTCCCTGTTGTATAGGTGTCACTGGGACAGGAAGTGAGGGGAAATGTATGTGTCCTCGTTGTATAGGTGTCACTGGGACAGGAAGTGAGGGGAAATGTATATGTCCCCGTTGTATAGGTGTCACTGGGACAGGAAGTGAGGGGAAATGTATATGTCCCCGTTGTATAGGTGTCACTGGGACAGGAAGTGAGGGGAAATGTATATGTCCTCGTTGTAAAGGTGTCACCGGGACAGGAAGTGAGGGGAAATGTATGTGTCCTCGTTGTATAGGTGTCACTGGGGCAGGAAGTGAGGGGAAATGTATATGTCCCCGTTGTATATGTGTCACTGGGACAGGAAGTGAGGGGAAATGTATGTGTACCCGTTGTATAGGTGTCACTAGGACAGGAAGTGAGGGGAAATGTATATGTCCCCGTTGTATAGGTGTCACTAGGACAGGAAGTGAGGGGAAATGTATGTGTCCTCGTTGTATAGGTGTCACTGGGACAGGAAGTGAGGGGAAATGTATGTGTCCTCGTTGTATATGTGTCACTGGGGCAGGAAGTGAGGGGAAATGTATGTGTCCTCGTTGTATAGGTGTCACTGGGGAAGGAAGTGAGGGGAAATGTATGTGTCCCCGTTGTATAGGTGTCACTGGGACAGGAAGTGAGGGGAAATGTATGTGTCCTCGTTGTATAGGTGTCACTAGGACAGGAAGTGAGGGGAAATGTATGTGTCCCCGTTGTATATGTGTCACTGGGACAGGAAGTGAGGGGAAATGTATGTGTCCTCGTTGTATAGGTGTCACTAGGACAGGAAGTGAGGGGAAATGTATGTGTCCTCGTTGTATAGGTGTCACTAGGACAGGAAGTGAGGGGAAATGTATGTGTCCTCGTTGTATAGGTGTCACTGTGGCAGGAAGTGAGGGGAAATGTATGTGTCCCCGTTGTATATGTGTCACTGGGACAGGAAGTGAGGGGAAATGTATGTGTCCTCGTTGTACAGGTGTCACTAGGACAGGAAGTGAGGGGAAATGTATGTGTCCTCGTTGTATAGGTGTCACTAGGACAGGAAGTGAGGGGAAATGTATGTGTCCCCGTTGTATAGGTGTCACTGGGGCAGGAAGTGAGGGGAAATGTATGTGTCCTCGTTGTATAGGTGTCACTGGGGCAGGAAGTGAGGGGAAATGTATGTGTCCCTGTTGTATAGGTGTCACTGGGACAGGAAGTGAGGGGAAATGTATGTGTCCTCGTTGTATAGGTGTCACTAGGACAGGAAGTGAGGGGAAATGTATGTGTCCCCGTTGTATAGGTGTCACTGGGGCAGGAAGTGAGGGGAAATGTATGTGTCCTCGTTGTATAGGTGTCACTGGGGCAGGAAGTGAGGGGAAATGTATGTGTCCCTGTTGTATAGGTGTCACTGGGGCAGGAAGTGAGGGGAAATGTATGTGTCCCCGTTGTATAGGTGTCACTGGGACAGGAAGTGAGGGGAAATGTATGTGTCCCCGTTGTATAGGTGTCACTAGGACAGGAAGTGAGGGGAAATGTATGTGTCCTCGTTGTATAGGTGTCACTGGGACAGGAAGTGAGGGGAAATGTATGTGTCCTCGTTGTATAGGTGTCACTAGGACAGGAAGTGAGGGGAAATGTATGTGTCCTCGTTGTATAGGTGTCACTAGGACAGGAAGTGAGGGGAAATGTATATGTCCCCGTTGTATAGGTGTCACTAGGACAGGAAGTGAGGGGAAATGTATATGTCCCCGTTGTATAGGTGTCACTAGGACAGGAAGTGAGGGGAAATGTATGTGTCCTCGTTGTATAGGTGTCACTAGGACAGGAAGTGAGGGGAAATGTATGTGTCCTCGTTGTATAGGTGTCACTGGGGCAGGAAGTGAGGGGAAATGTATGTGTCCTCGTTGTATAGGTGTCACTAGGACAGGAAGTGAGGGGAAATGTATGTGTCCTCGTTGTATAGGTGTCACTAGGACAGGAAGTGAGGGGAAATGTATGTGTCCTCGTTGTATAGGTGTCACCAGGACAGGAAGTGAGGGGAAATGTATGTGTCCTCGTTGTATAGGTGTCACTGTGGCAGGAAGTGAGGGGAAATGTATGTGTCCCCGTTGTATATGTGTCACTGGGACAGGAAGTGAGGGGAAATGTATGTGTCCTCGTTGTACAGGTGTCACTAGGACAGGAAGTGAGGGGAAATGTATGTGTCCTCGTTGTATAGGTGTCACTAGGACAGGAAGTGAGGGGAAATGTATGTGTCCTCGTTGTATAGGTGTCACTAGGACAGGAAGTGAGGGGAAATGTATGTGTCCTCGTTGTATAGGTGTCACTAGGACAGGAAGTGAGGGGAAATGTATGTGTCCCTGTTGTAGGTGTCACTGGGACAGGAAGTGAGGGGAAATGTATATGTCCCCGTTGTATAGGTGTCACTGGGACAGGAAGTGAGGGGAAATGTATGTGTCCCCGTTGTATAGGTGTCACTAGGACAGGAAGTGAGGGGAAATGTATGTGTCCTCGTTGTATAGGTGTCACTAGGACAGGAAGTGAGGGGAAATGTATGTGTCCCCGTTGTATAGGTGTCACTAGGACAGGAAGTGAGGGGAAATGTATGTGTCCCTGTTGTAGGTGTCACTGGGACAGGAAGTGAGGGGAAATGTATGTGTCCTCGTTGTATAGGTGTCACTGGGGCAGGAAGTGAGGGGAAATGTATGTGTCCTCGTTGTATAGGTGTCACTGGGACAGGAAGTGAGGGGAAATGTATGTGTCCTCGTTGTATAGGTGTCACTGGGGCAGGAAGTGAGGGTAAATGTATGTGTCCCTGTTGTATAGGTGTCACTGGGGCAGGAAGTGAGGGGAAATGTATGTGTCCTCGTTGTATAGGTGTCACTGGGGCAGGAAGTGAGGGGAAATGTATGTGTCCCTGTTGTAGGTGTCACTGGGACAGGAAGTGAGGGGAAATGTATATGTCCCCGTTGTATAGGTGTCACTGGGACAGGAAGTGAGGGGAAATGTATGTGTCCTCGTTGTATAGGTGTCACTGGGGCAGGAAGTGAGGGGAAATGTATATGTCCCCGTTGTATAGGTGTCACTAGGACAGGAAGTGAGGGGAAATGTATGTGTCCTCGTTGTATAGGTGTCACTAGGACAGGAAGTGAGGGGAAATGTATGTGTCCCCGTTGTATAGGTGTCACTGGGGCAGGAAGTGAGGGGAAATGTATGTGTCCTCGTTGTATAGGTGTCACTGGGGCAGGAAGTGAGGGGAAATGTATGTGTCCCTGTTGTATAGGTGTCACTGGGGCAGGAAGTGAGGGGAAATGTATGTGTCCTCGTTGTATAGGTGTCACTGGGGCAGGAAGTGAGGGGAAATGTATGTGTCCTCGTTGTATAGGTGTCACTGGGACAGGAAGTGAGGGGAAATGTATGTGTCCCCGTTGTATAGGTGTCACTAGGACAGGAAGTGAGGGGAAATGTATGTGTCCTCGTTGTATAGGTGTCACTAGGACAGGAAGTGAGGGGAAATGTATGTGTCCCCGTTGTATAGGTGTCACTGGGGCAGGAAGTGAGGGGAAATGTATGTGTCCTCGTTGTATAGGTGTCACTGGGGCAGGAAGTGAGGGGAAATGTATGTGTCCCTGTTGTATAGGTGTCACTGGGACAGGAAGTGAGGGGAAATGTATGTGTCCTCGTTGTATAGGTGTCACTAGGACAGGAAGTGAGGGGAAATGTATGTGTCCCCGTTGTATAGGTGTCACTGGGGCAGGAAGTGAGGGGAAATGTATGTGTCCTCGTTGTATAGGTGTCACTGGGGCAGGAAGTGAGGGGAAATGTATGTGTCCCTGTTGTATAGGTGTCACTGGGGCAGGAAGTGAGGGGAAATGTATGTGTCCCCGTTGTATAGGTGTCACTGGGACAGGAAGTGAGGGGAAATGTATGTGTCCCCGTTGTATAGGTGTCACTAGGACAGGAAGTGAGGGGAAATGTATGTGTCCTCGTTGTATAGGTGTCACTGGGACAGGAAGTGAGGGGAAATGTATGTGTCCTCGTTGTATAGGTGTCACTAGGACAGGAAGTGAGGGGAAATGTATGTGTCCTCGTTGTATAGGTGTCACTAGGACAGGAAGTGAGGGGAAATGTATATGTCCCCGTTGTATAGGTGTCACTAGGACAGGAAGTGAGGGGAAATGTATATGTCCCCGTTGTATAGGTGTCACTAGGACAGGAAGTGAGGGGAAATGTATGTGTCCTCGTTGTATAGGTGTCACTAGGACAGGAAGTGAGGGGAAATGTATGTGTCCTCGTTGTATAGGTGTCACTGGGGCAGGAAGTGAGGGGAAATGTATGTGTCCTCGTTGTATAGGTGTCACTGGGACAGGAAGTGAGGGGAAATGTATGTGTCCTCGTTGTATAGGTGTCACTAGGACAGGAAGTGAGGGGAAATGTATATGTCCCCGTTGTATAGGTGTCACTGGGGCAGGAAGTGAGGGGAAATGTATATGTCCCCGTTGTATAGGTGTCACTGGGGCAGGAAGTGAGGGGAAATGTATATGTCCCCGTTGTATATGTGTCACTGGGACAGGAAGTGAGGGGAAATGTATGTGTACCCGTTGTATAGGTGTCACTGGGACAGGAAGTGAGGGGAAATGTATATGTCCCCGTTGTATAGGTGTCACTGGGACAGGAAGTGAGGGGAAATGTATGTGTCCTCGTTGTATAGGTGTCACTGGGACAGGAAGTGAGGGGAAATGTATGTGTCCCCGTTGTATATGTGTCACTGGGGCAGGAAGTGAGGGGAAATGTATGTGTCCCCGTTGTATAGGTGTCACTAGGACAGGAAGTGAGGGGAAATGTATGTGTCCCCGTTGTATAGGTGTCACTGGGACAGGAAGTGAGGGGAAATGTATATGTCCCCGTTGTATAGGTGTCACTGGGACAGGAAGTGAGGGGAAATGTATGTGTCCTCGTTGTATAGGTGTCACTGGGACAGGAAGTGAGGGGAAATGTATGTGTCCTCGTTGTATAGGTGTCACTGGGACAGGAAGTGAGGGGAAATGTATGTGTCCCCGTTGTATAGGTGTCACTGGGACAGGAAGTGAGGGGAAATGTATGTGTCCTCGTTGTATAGGTGTCACTGGGACAGGAAGTGAGGGGAAATGTATGTGTCCCCGTTGTATAGGTGTCACTGGGACAGGAAGTGAGGGGAAATGTATGTGTCCCCGTTGTATAGGTGTCACTGGGACAGGAAGTGAGGGGAAATGTATGTGTCCTCGTTGTATAGGTGTCACTAGGACAGGAAGTGAGGGGAAATGTATGTGTCCTCGTTGTATAGGTGTCACTGGGGCAGGAAGTGAGGGTAAATGTATGTGTCCCTGTTGTATAGGTGTCACTGGGGCAGGAAGTGAGGGGAAATGTATGTGTCCTCGTTGTATAGGTGTCACTGGGGCAGGAAGTGAGGGGAAATGTATGTGTCCTCGTTGTATAGGTGTCACTAGGACAGGAAGTGAGGGGAAATGTATGTGTCCCTGTTGTAGGTGTCACTGGGACAGGAAGTGAGGGGAAATGTATGTGTCCTCGTTGTATAGGTGTCACTAGGACAGGAAGTGAGGGGAAATGTATGTGTCCCCGTTGTATAGGTGTCACTGGGACAGGAAGTGAGGGGAAATGTATGTGTCCTCGTTGTATAGGTGTCACTAGGACAGGAAGTGAGGGGAAATGTATGTGTCCCTGTTGTATAGGTGTCACTGGGGCAGGAAGTGAGGGGAAATGTATGTGTCCTCGTTGTATAGGTGTCACTAGGACAGGAAGTGAGGGGAAATGTATGTGTCCCTGTTGTAGGTGTCACTGGGACAGGAAGTGAGGGGAAATGTATGTGTCCTCGTTGTATAGGTGTCACTAGGACAGGAAGTGAGGGGAAATGTATGTGTCCCCGTTGTATAGGTGTCACTGGGACAGGAAGTGAGGGGAAATGTATGTGTCCCCGTTGTATAGGTGTCACTGGGGCAGGAAGTGAGGGGAAATGTATGTGTCCCCGTTGTATAGGTGTCACTGGGACAGGAAGTGAGGGGAAATGTATGTGTCCCCGTTGTATAGGTGTCACTGGGGCAGGAAGTGAGGGGAAATGTATGTGTCCTCGTTGTATAGGTGTCACTGGGGCAGGAAGTGAGGGGAAATGTATGTGTCCCTGTTGTATAGGTGTCACTGGGGCAGGAAGTGAGGGGAAATGTATGTGTCCTCGTTGTATAGGTGTCACTAGGACAGGAAGTGAGGGGAAATGTATGTGTCCCTGTTGTAGGTGTCACTGGGACAGGAAGTGAGGGAAATGTATGTGTCCCTGTTGTAGGTGTCACTGGGGCAGGAAGTGAGGGAAATGTATGTGTCCTCGTTGTATAGGTGTCACTGGGACAGGAAGTGAGGGGAAATGTATGTGTCCTCGTTGTATAGGTGTCACTGGGACAGGAAGTGAGGGGAAATGTATGTGTCCCCGTTGTATAGGTGTCACTGGGACAGGAAGTGAGGGGAAATGTATGTGTCCCCGTTGTATAGGTGTCACTGGGACAGGAAGTGAGGGGAAATGTATGTGTCCTCGTTGTATAGGTGTCACTAAGACAGGAAGTGAGGGGAAATGTATGTGTCCTCGTTGTATAGGTGTCACCGGAACAGTAAGTGAGAGGTAATCTTCCCAGCGGGGATTCAGACAGCAGCCTGTATGTGTGTCCCCATTGTATATGTGTCACTATAACGAGAATTTTTTTGGGGGGGGGGGGATCTCCCCAATAGAGTGTTTATGGATAAAGCTGGACCTGTCTGAGCACAGACCACTCCTCCAGACTGACACCCACCCATCAAGGCATTTTGATATTTGCATAACTCCTCCCACTGCTTGCATCAGGGCTGAAGGCTCTTGAGTGGAGTACTGAGGTTGCTGTGATGTTATCGGGAAGCTGTGCACAGCCCCTCCCACCAGCCATGATCTGACTGCATTGCATAGAGATGCACAGAGACCCAGAGATGATATCATTAAATTCAAAATAAAATATGTAATAGAAACAAAAGGTATGTGTGTTTAGCATGTTGATTGGGGGGGGGGGGGGACACACACCCTGATATACAGATGGCCACTAGGGGGAGGCTTGAGAAATGTTTATCTAAAACACAATGTAAATATGAAACAGCAAAACAACAAAGATTCCCAGAGTGCCAGGAAACTCCGAATTCCTGCACTAGGGATAAAAGAGGACTGCTTTTGTTCAGTGACTAGACAGGAAATCATCTCCCCCCCCCCCCCGCTCTACCTCCTCACTTCCTGAATACGACCCGCGCTCGTTCCCCGGGAAGCCGGTCTGTGCAGTCGAGTTCCTCTCCATTTATTGGCCCTTTAATTCCTGTGAGTTGGTTGAGTGGCTGGCGTGTAATTACTTAGTATTGTGTCTCCGGCTGGGATGCCGGGCCCCGGGGCCCCCGGAGTCATTACCGGCGAGGTGCCTGTCCTAGGCCCAGGGAACATTTTCATTGTGTTCACAAAGCGGAATAAATAAGAGAAATTCGGCTTTCAGCCACTTCAACCCTTTCATCCCAAATCTTCACACAGAAAATCATTCCCATGAAAAGAAGAGAAAAAAACATATCAAAGAGTCTGAGAATAGAGAGAGAGGGAGGCGCAAAACCCCGAGCGACCACAAGGAGGCGCCGAGACTGAATGATACAATGTCCCCAGAGTCTCTTCTCTTATCACCAGTCCCTGAATGATACAATGTCCCCAGAGTCTCATCCCTTATCACCAGTCCCTGAATGATACAATGTCCCCAGAGTCTCTTCCCTTATCACCAGTCCCTGAATGATACAATGTCCCCAGAGTCTCATCTCTTATCACCAGTCCCTGAATGATACAATGTCCCCAGAGTCTCTTCCCTTATCACCAGTCCCTGAATGATACAATGTCCCCAGAGTCTCATCCCTTATCACCAGTCCCTGAATGATACAATGTCCCCAGAGTCTCTTCCCTTATCACCAGTCCCTGAATGATACAATGTCCCCAGAGTCTCATCCCTTATCACCAGTCCCTGAATGATACAATGTCCCCAGAGTCTCATCCCTTATCACCAGTCCCTGAATAATACAATGTCCCCAGAGTCTCATCCCTTATCACCAGTCCCTGAATGATACAATGTCCCCAGAGTCTCTTCCCTTATCACCAGTCCCTGAATGATACAATGTCCCCAGAGTCTCATCTCTTATCACCAGTCCCTGAATGATACAATGTCCCCAGAGTCTCATCCCTTATCACCAGTCCCTGAATGATACAATGTCCCCAGAGTCTCATCTCTTATCACCAGTCCCTGAATGACACAATGTCCCCAGAGTCTCATCCCTTATCACCAGTCCCTGAATGATACAATGTCCCCAGAGTCTCATCCCTTATCACCAGTCCCTGAATGATACAATGTCCCCAGAGTCTCATCCCTTATCACCAGTCCCTGAATGATACAATGTCCCCAGAGTCTCATCCCTTCTCACCAGTCCCTGAATGATACAATGTCCCTAGAGTCTCATCTCTTATCACCAGTCCCTGAATGATACAATGTCCCCAGAGTCTCATCCCTTCTCACCAGTCCCTGAATGATACAATGTCCCCAGAGTCTCTTCCCTTATCACCAGTCCCTGAATGATACAATGTCCCCAGAGTCTCATCTCTTATCACCAGTCCCTGAATGATACAATGTCCCCAGAGTCTCATCCCTTATCACCAGTCCCTGAATGATACAATGTCCCCAGAGTCTCTTCCCTTATCACCAGTCCCTGAATGATACAATGTCCCCAGAGTCTCATCCCTTATCACCAGTCCCTGAATGATACAATGTCCCCAGAGTCTCATCCCTTATCACCAGTCCCTGAATGATACAATGTCCCCAGAGTCTCATCCCTTCTCACCAGTCCCTGAATGATACAATGTCCCTAGAGTCTCATCTCTTATCACCAGTCCCTGAATGATACAATGTCCCCAGAGTCTCATCCCTTCTCACCAGTCCCTGAATGATACAATGTCCCCAGAGTCTCATCCCTTATCACCAGTCCCTGAATGATACAATGTCCCCAGAGTCTCATCCCTTATCACCAGTCCCTGAATGATACAATGTCCCCAGAGTCTCTTCCCTTATCACCAGTCCCTGAATGATACAATGTCCCCAGAGTCTCATCCCTTATCACCAGTCCCTGAATGATACAATGTCCCCAGAGTCTCATCCCTTCTCACCAGTCCCTGAATGATACAATGTCCCCAGAGTCTCATCCCTTATCACCAGTCCCTGAATGATACAATGTCCCCAGAGTCTCTTCCCTTATCACCAGTCCCTGAATGATACAATGTCCCCAGAGTCTCATCCCTTCTCACCAGTCCCTGAATGATACAATGTCCCCAGAGTCTCATCCCTTATCACCAGTCCCTGAATGATACAATGTCCCCAGAGTCTCTTCCCTTATCACCAGTCCCTGAATGATACAATGTCCCCAGAGTCTCATCCCTTATCACCAGTCCCTGAATGATACAATGTCCCCAGAGTCTCATCCCTTATCACCAGTCCCTGAATGATACAATGTCCCCAGAGTCTCATCCCTTATCACCAGTCCCTGAATGATACAATGTCCCCAGAGTCTCATCCCTTATCACCAGTCCCTGAATGATACAATGTCCCCAGAGTCTCATCCCTTCTCACCAGTCCCTGAATGACACAATGTCCTCAGAGTCTCATCCCTTATCACCAGTCCCTGAATGATACAATGTCCCCAGAGTCTCATCCCTTATCACCAGTCCCTGAATGATACAATGTCCCCAGAGTCTCATCCCTTATCACCAGTCCCTGAATGATACAATGTCCCCAGAGTCTCATCCCTTATCACCAGTCCCTGAATGATACAATGTCCCCAGAGTCTCATCCCTTATCACCAGTCCCTGAATGATACAATGTCCCCAGAGTCTCTTCCCTTATCACCAGTCCCTGAATGATACAATGTCCCCAGAGTCTCTTCCCTTATCACCAGTCCCTGAATGATACAATGTCCCCAGAGTCTCTTCCCTTATCACCAGTCCCTGAATGATACAATGTCCCCAGAGTCTCATCTCTTATCACCAGTCCCTGAATGATACAATGTCCCCAGAGTCTCTTCCCTTATCACCAGTCCCTGAATGATACAATGTCCCCAGAGTCTCATCCCTTATCACCAGTCCCTGAATGATACAATGTCCCCAGAGTCTCTTCCCTTATCACCAGTCCCTGAATGATACAATATCCCCAGAGTCTCATCCCTTATCACCAGTCCCTGAATGATACAATGTCCCCAGAGTCTCATCCCTTATCACCAGTCCCTGAATTATACAACGTCCCCAGAGTCTCATCCCTTATCACCAGTCCCTGAATGATACAATGTCCCCAGAGTCTCATCCCTTATCACCAGTCCCTGAATGATACAATGTCCCCAGAGTCTCATCCCTTATCACCAGTCCCTGAATGATACAATGTCCCCAGAGTCTCATCTCTTATCACCAGTCCCTGAATGATACAATATCCCCAGAGTCTCATCCCTTATCACCAGTCCCTGAATGATACAATGTCCCCAGAGTCTCATCCCTTATCACCAGTCCCTGAATGATACAATGTCCCCAGAGTCTCATCTCTTATCACCAGTCCCTGAATGATACAATGTCCCCAGAGTCTCATCCCTTATCACCAGTCCCTGAATGATACAATGTCCCCAGAGTCTCATCTCTTATCACCAGTCCCTGAATGATACAATGTCCCCAGAGTCTCATCTCTTATCACCAGTCCCTGAATGATACAATGTCCCCAGAGTCTCATCCCTTCTCACCAGTCCCTGAATGATACAATGTCCCCAGAGTCTCTTCCCTTATCACCAGTCCCTGAATGATACAATGTCCCCAGAGTCTCATCCCTTCTCACCAGTCCCTGAATGATACAATGTCCCCAGAGTCTCATCCCTTCTCACCAGTCCCTGAATGACACAATGTCCCCAGAGTCTCATCCCTTCTCACCAGTCCCTGAATGATACAATGTCCCCAGAGTCTCTTCCCTTATCACCAGTCCCTGAATGATACAATGTCCCCAGAGTCTCATCCCTTCTCACCAGTCCCTGAATGATACAATGTCCCCAGAGTCTCATCCCTTCTCACCAGTCCCTGAATGACACAATGTCCCCAGAGTCTCATCCCTTATCACCAGTCCCTGAATGATACAATGTCCCCAGAGTCTCATCCCTTATCACCAGTCCCTGAATGATACAATGTCCCCAGAGTCTCATCCCTTATCACCAGTCCCTGAATGATACAATGTCCCCAGAGTCTCATCCCTTCTCACCAGTCCCTGAATGACACAATGTCCCCAGAGTCTCATCCCTTATCACCAGTCCCTGAATGATACAATGTCCCCAGAGTCTCATTCCTTATCACCACTCCCTGAATGATGCAATGTCCCCAGAGTCTCATCCCTTATCACCAGTCCCTGAATGATACAATGTCCCCAGAGTCTCATCTCTTATCACCAGTCCCTGAATGATACAATGTCCCCAGAGTCTCATCCCTTATCACCAGTCCCTGAATGATACAATGTCCCCAGAGTCTCTTCCCTTATCACCAGTCCCTGAATGATACAATGTCCCCAGAGTCTCATCTCTTATCACCAGTCCCTGAATGATACAATGTCCCCAGAGTCTCTTCCCTTATCACCAGTCCCTGAATGATACAATGTCCCCAGAGTCTCTTCCCTTATCACCAGTCCCTGAATGATACAATGTCCCCAGAGTCTCATCCCTTATCACCAGTCCCTGAATGATACAATGTCCCCAGAGTCTCATCTCTTATCACCAGTCCCTGAATGATACAATGTCCCCAGAGTCTCATCCCTTCTCACCAGTCCCTGAATGACACAATGCCCCCAGAGTCTCATCCCTTATCACCAGTCCCTGAATGATACAACGTCCCCAGAGTCTCATCTCTTATCACCAGTCCCTGAATGATACAATGTCCCCAGAGTCTCATCCCTTATCACCAGTCCCTGAATGATACAATGTCCCCAGAGTCTCTTCCCTTCTCACCAGTCCCTGAATGATACAATGTCCCCAGAGTCTCTTCCCTTCTCACCAGTCCCTGAATTATACAACGTCCCCAGAGTCTCATCCCTTATCACCAGTCCCTGAATGATACAATGTCCCCAGAGTCTCATCCCTTATCACCAGTCCCTGAATTATACAACGTCCCCAGAGTCTCATCCCTTATCACCAGTCCCTGAATGATACAATGTCCCCAGAGTCTCATCCCTTATCACCAGTCCCTGAATGATACAATGTCCCCAGAGTCTCATCCCTTATCACCAGTCCCTGAATGATACAATGTCCCCAGAGTCTCATCCCTTCTCACCAGTCCCTGAATGACACAATGTCCCCAGAGTCTCATCCCTTATCACCAGTCCCTGAATGATACAATGTCCCCAGAGTCTCATCCCTTATCACCAGTCCCTGAATGATACAATATCCCCAGAGTCTCATCCCTTATCACCAGTCCCTGAATGACACAATGTCCCCAGAGTCTCATCCCTTATCACCAGTCCCTGAATGATACAATGTCCCCAGAGTCTCATCCCTTATCACCAGTCCCTGAATGATACAATGTCCCCAGAGTCTCATCTCTTATCACCAGTCCCTGAATGATACAATGTCCCCAGAGTCTCATCCCTTATCACCAGTCCCTGAATTATACAACGTCCCCAGAGTCTCATCCCTTCTCACCAGTCCCTGAATGACACAATGTCCCCAGAGTCTCATCCCTTATCACCAGTCCCTGAATGACACAATGTCCTCAGAGTCTCATCCCTTATCACCAGTCCCTGAATGACACAATGTCCTCAGAGTCTCATCCCTTATCACCAGTCCCTGAATGACACAATGTCCTCAGAGTCTCATCCCTTATCACCAGTCCCTGAATTATACAACGTCCCCAGAGTCTCATCCCTTCTCACCAGTCCCTGAATGACACAATGTCCCCAGAGTCTCATCCCTTATCACCAGTCCCTGAATGACACAATGTCCCCAGAGTCTCATCCCTTATCACCAGTCCCTGAATGACACAATGTCCTCAGAGTCTCATCCCTTATCACCAGTCCCTGAATGACACAATGTCCTCAGAGTCTCATCCCTTATCACCAGTCCCTGAATTATACAACGTCCCCAGAGTCTCATCCCTTCTCACCAGTCCCTGAATGACACAATGTCCCCAGAGTCTCATCCCTTATCACCAGTCCCTGAATGATACAACGTCCCCAGAGTCTCATCCCTTCTCACCAGTCCCTGAATGATACAACGTCCCCAGAGTCTCATCTCTTATCACCAGTCCCTGAATGATACAATGTCCCCAGAGTCTCATCCCTTATCACCAGTCCCTGAATGACACAACGTCCCCAGAGTCTCATCCCTTCTCACCAGTCCCTGAATGATACAACGTCCCCAGAGTCTCATCTCTTATCACCAGTCCCTGAATGACACAATGTCCCCAGAGTCTCATCCCTTATCACCAGTCCCTGAATGACACAATGTCCCCAGAGTCTCATCCCTTATCACCAGTCCCTGAATGATACAACGTCCCCAGAGTCTCATCCCTTATCACCAGTCCCTGAATGATACAACGTCCCCAGAGTCTCATCTCTTATCACCAGTCCCTGAATGATACAATGTCCCCAGAGTCTCTTCCCTTCTCACCAGTCCCTTAATTATACAACGTCCCCAGAGTCTCATCCCTTATCACCAGTCCCTGAATGATACAATGTCCCCAGAGTCTCATCCCTTATCACCAGTCCCTGAATTATACAACGTCCCCAGAGTCTCATCCCTTCTCACCAGTCCCTGAATGACACAATGTCCCCAGAGTCTCATCCCTTATCACCAGTCCCTGAATTATACAACGTCCCCAGAGTCTCATCCCTTATCACCAGTCCCTGAATGACACAATGTCCCCAGAGTCTCATCCCTTATCACCAGTCCCTGAATTATACAACGTCCCCAGAGTCTCATCCCTTATCACCAGTCCCTGAATGATACAATGTCCCCAGAGTCTCATCTCTTATCACCAGTCCCTGAATGATACAATGTCCCCAGAGTCTCATCCCTTATCACCAGTCCCTGAATGATACAATGTCCCCAGAGTCTCTTCCCTTATCACCAGTCCCTGAATGATACAATGTCCCCAGAGTCTCATCCCTTCTCACCAGTCCCTGAATGATACAATATCCCCAGAGTCTCATCCCTTATCACCAGTCCCTGAATGATACAATGTCCCCAGAGTCTCTTCCCTTATCACCAGTCCCTGAATGATACAATGTCCCCAGAGTCTCATCCCTTATCACCAGTCCCTGAATGATACAATGTCCCCAGAGTCTCTTCCCTTATCACCAGTCCCTGAATGATACAATGTCCCCAGAGTCTCTTCCCTTATCACCAGTCCCTGAATGATACAATGTCCCCAGAGTCTCATCCCTTATCACCACTCCCTGAATGATACAATGTCCCCAGAGTCTCATCCCTTATCACCAGTCCCTGAATGATACAATGTCCCCAGAGTCTCATCTCTTATCACCAGTCCCTGAATGATACAATGTCCCCAGAGTCTCATCCCTTCTCACCAGTCCCTGAATGATACAATGTCCCCAGAGTCTCATCTCTTATCACCAGTCCCTGAATGATACAATGTCCCCAGAGTCTCTTCCCTTATCACCAGTCCCTGAATGATACAATGTCCCCAGAGTCTCTTCCCTTATCACCAGTCCCTGAATGATACAATGTCCCCAGAGTCTCATCCCTTCTCACCAGTCCCTGAATGATACAATGTCCCCAGAGTCTCTTCCCTTATCACCAGTCCCTGAATGATACAATGTCCCCAGAGTCTCTTCCCTTATCACCAGTCCCTGAATGATACAATGTCCCCAGAGTCTCATCCCTTATCACCAGTCCCTGAATGATACAATGTCCCCAGAGTCTCTTCCCTTATCACCAGTCCCTGAATGATACAATGTCCCCAGAGTCTCATCCCTTCTCACCAGTCCCTGAATGATACAATGTCCCCAGAGTCTCATCCCTTATCACCAGTCCCTGAATGATACAATGTCCCCAGAGTCTCATCCCTTATCACCAGTCCCTGAATGATACAATGTCCCCAGAGTCTCTTCCCTTATCACCAGTCCCTGAATGATACAATGTCCCCAGAGTCTCATCCCTTCTCACCACTCCCTGAATGATACAATGTCCCCAGAGTCTCATCCCTTATCACCAGTCCCTGAATTATACAACGTCCCCAGAGTCTCATCCCTTATCACCAGTCCCTGAATGATACAATGTCCCCAGAATCTCATCCCTTATCACCAGTCCCTGAATGATACAATGTCCTCAGAGTCTCATCCCTTATCACCAGTCCCTGAATGATACAATGTCCCCAGAGTCTCATCCCTTATCACCACTCCCTGAATGATACAACGTCCCCAGAGTCTCATCCCTTATCACCAGTCCCTGAATGATACAATGTCCCCAGAGTCTCTTCCCTTATCACCAGTCCCTGAATGATACAATGTCCCCAGAGTCTCTTCCCTTATCACCAGTCCCTGAATGATACAATGTCCCCAGAGTCTCATCTCTTATCACCAGTCCCTGAATGATACAATGTCCCCAGAGTCTCATCTCTTATCACCAGTCCCTGAATGATACAATGTCCCCAGAGTCTCATCCCTTATCACCAGTCCCTGAATGATACAATGTCCCCAGAGTCTCTTCCCTTATCACCAGTCCCTGAATGATACAATGTCCCCAGAGTCTCATCTCTTATCACCAGTCCCTGAATGATACAATGTCCCCAGAGTCTCATCCCTTATCACCAGTCCCTGAATGACACAATGTCCCCAGAGTCTCATCCCTTATCACCAGTCCCTGAATGATACAATGTCCCCAGAGTCTCATCCCTTATCACCAGTCCCTGAATGATACAATGTCCCCAGAGTCTCATCCCTTCTCACCAGTCCCTGAATGATACAATATCCCCAGAGTCTCATCCCTTATCACCAGTCCCTGAATGACACAATGTCCCCAGAGTCTCATCCCTTATCACCAGTCCCTGAATGATACAATGTCCCCAGAGTCTCATCCCTTATCACCAGTCCCTGAATGATACAATGTCCCCAGAGTCTCATCCCTTCTCACCAGTCCCTGAATGACACAATGTCCCCAGAGTCTCATCCCTTATCACCAGTCCCTGAATGATACAATGCCCCCAGAGTCTCATCCCTTATCACCAGTCCCTGAATGATACAATGTCCCCAGAGTCTCATCCCTTCTCACCAGTCCCTGAATGATACAATATCCCCAGAGTCTCATCCCTTATCACCAGTCCCTGAATGATACAATGTCCCCAGAGTCTCATCCCTTCTCACCAGTCCCTGAATGATACAATGTCCCCAGAGTCTCATCCCTTATCACCAGTCCCTGAATTATACAACGTCCCCAGAGTCTCATCCCTTCTCACCAGTCCCTGAATGACACAATGCCCCCAGAGTCTCATCCCTTATCACCAGTCCCTGAATGATACAACGTCCCCAGAGTCTCATCTCTTATCACCAGTCCCTGAATGATACAATGTCCCCAGAGTCTCATCCCTTATCACCAGTCCCTGAATGATACAATGTCCCCAGAGTCTCTTCCCTTCTCACCAGTCCCTGAATGATACAATGTCCCCAGAGTCTCTTCCCTTCTCACCAGTCCCTGAATTATACAACGTCCCCAGAGTCTCATCCCTTATCACCAGTCCCTGAATTATACAACGTCCCCAGAGTCTCATCCCTTATCACCAGTCCCTGAATGATACAATGTCCCCAGAGTCTCATCCCTTATCACCAGTCCCTGAATGATACAATGTCCCCAGAGTCTCATCCCTTATCACCAGTCCCTGAATGATACAATGTCCCCAGAGTCTCATCCCTTATCACCAGTCCCTGAATGATACAATGTCCCCAGAGTCTCATCTCTTATCACCAGTCCCTGAATGATACAATGTCCCCAGAGTCTCATCCCTTATCACCAGTCCCTGAATTATACAACGTCCCCAGAGTCTCATCCCTTCTCACCAGTCCCTGAATGACACAATGTCCCCAGAGTCTCATCCCTTATCACCAGTCCCTGAATGACACAATGTCCTCAGAGTCTCATCCCTTATCACCAGTCCCTGAATGACACAATGTCCTCAGAGTCTCATCCCTTATCACCAGTCCCTGAATTATACAACGTCCCCAGAGTCTCATCCCTTCTCACCAGTCCCTGAATGACACAATGTCCCCAGAGTCTCATCCCTTATCACCAGTCCCTGAATGACACAATGTCCTCAGAGTCTCATCCCTTATCACCAGTCCCTGAATGACACAATGTCCTCAGAGTCTCATCCCTTATCACCAGTCCCTGAATTATACAACGTCCCCAGAGTCTCATCCCTTCTCACCAGTCCCTGAATGACACAATGTCCCCAGAGTCTCATCCCTTATCACCAGTCCCTGAATGACACAATGTCCCCAGAGTCTCATCCCTTATCACCAGTCCCTGAATGATACAACGTCCCCAGAGTCTCATCCCTTATCACCAGTCCCTGAATGACACAATGTCCCCAGAGTCTCATCCCTTATCACCAGTCCCTGAATGATACAATGTCCCCAGAGTCTCATCCCTTATCACCAGTCCCTGAATGATACAATGTCCCCAGAGTCTCATCCCTTATCACCAGTCCCTGAATTATACAACGTCCCCAGAGTCTCATCCCTTCTCACCAGTCCCTGAATGACACAATGTCCCCAGAGTCTCATCCCTTATCACCAGTCCCTGAATTATACAACGTCCCCAGAGTCTCATCCCTTATCACCAGTCCCTGAATGACACAATGTCCCCAGAGTCTCATCCCTTATCACCAGTCCCTGAATTATACAACGTCCCCAGAGTCTCATCCCTTATCACCAGTCCCTGAATGATACAATGTCCCCAGAGTCTCATCTCTTATCACCAGTCCCTGAATGATACAATGTCCCCAGAGTCTCATCCCTTATCACCAGTCCCTGAATGATACAACGTCCCCAGAGTCTCATCTCTTATCACCAGTCCCTGAATGATACAATGTCCCCAGAGTCTCTTCCCTTCTCACCAGTCCCTGAATGATACAATGTCCCCAGAGTCTCTTCCCTTCTCACCAGTCCCTGAATTATACAACGTCCCCAGAGTCTCATCCCTTATCACCAGTCCCTGAATGATACAATGTCCCCAGAGTCTCATCCCTTATCACCAGTCCCTGAATTATACAACGTCCCCAGAGTCTCATCCCTTATCACCAGTCCCTGAATGATACAATGTCCCCAGAGTCTCATCCCTTATCACCAGTCCCTGAATGATACAATGTCCCCAGAGTCTCATCCCTTATCACCAGTCCCTGAATGATACAATGTCCCCAGAGTCTCATCCCTTCTCACCAGTCCCTGAATGACACAATGTCCCCAGAGTCTCATCCCTTATCACCAGTCCCTGAATGATACAATGTCCCCAGAGTCTCATCCCTTATCACCAGTCCCTGAATGATACAATATCCCCAGAGTCTCATCCCTTATCACCAGTCCCTGAATGACACAATGTCCCCAGAGTCTCATCCCTTATCACCAGTCCCTGAATGATACAATGTCCCCAGAGTCTCATCCCTTATCACCAGTCCCTGAATGATACAATGTCCCCAGAGTCTCATCTCTTATCACCAGTCCCTGAATGATACAATGTCCCCAGAGTCTCATCCCTTATCACCAGTCCCTGAATTATACAACGTCCCCAGAGTCTCATCCCTTCTCACCAGTCCCTGAATGACACAATGTCCCCAGAGTCTCATCCCTTATCACCAGTCCCTGAATGACACAATGTCCTCAGAGTCTCATCCCTTATCACCAGTCCCTGAATGACACAATGTCCTCAGAGTCTCATCCCTTATCACCAGTCCCTGAATTATACAACGTCCCCAGAGTCTCATCCCTTCTCACCAGTCCCTGAATGACACAATGTCCCCAGAGTCTCATCCCTTATCACCAGTCCCTGAATGACACAATGTCCTCAGAGTCTCATCCCTTATCACCAGTCCCTGAATGATACAATGTCCCCAGAGTCTCATCCCTTATCACCAGTCCCTGAATTATACAACGTCCCCAGAGTCTCATCCCTTCTCACCAGTCCCTGAATGACACAATGTCCCCAGAGTCTCATCCCTTATCACCAGTCCCTGAATTATACAACGTCCCCAGAGTCTCATCCCTTATCACCAGTCCCTGAATGACACAATGTCCCCAGAGTCTCATCCCTTATCACCAGTCCCTGAATTATACAACGTCCCCAGAGTCTCATCCCTTATCACCAGTCCCTGAATGATACAATGTCCCCAGAGTCTCATCTCTTATCACCAGTCCCTGAATGATACAATGTCCCCAGAGTCTCATCCCTTATCACCAGTCCCTGAATGATACAATGTCCCCAGAGTCTCTTCCCTTATCACCAGTCCCTGAATGATACAATGTCCCCAGAGTCTCATCCCTTCTCACCAGTCCCTGAATGATACAATATCCCCAGAGTCTCATCCCTTATCACCAGTCCCTGAATGATACAATGTCCCCAGAGTCTCTTCCCTTATCACCAGTCCCTGAATGATACAATGTCCCCAGAGTCTCATCTCTTATCACCAGTCCCTGAATGATACAACGTCCCCAGAGTCTCATCCCTTCTCACCAGTCCCTGAATGACACAATGTCCCCAGAGTCTCATCCCTTATCACCAGTCCCTGAATGACACAATGTCCTCAGAGTCTCATCCCTTATCACCAGTCCCTGAATGATACAATGTCCCCAGAGTCTCATCCCTTATCACCAGTCCCTGAATTATACAACGTCCCCAGAGTCTCATCCCTTCTCACCAGTCCCTGAATGACACAATGTCCCCAGAGTCTCATCCCTTATCACCAGTCCCTGAATTATACAACGTCCCCAGAGTCTCATCCCTTATCACCAGTCCCTGAATGACACAATGTCCCCAGAGTCTCATCCCTTATCACCAGTCCCTGAATTATACAACGTCCCCAGAGTCTCATCCCTTATCACCAGTCCCTGAATGATACAATGTCCCCAGAGTCTCATCTCTTATCACCAGTCCCTGAATGATACAATGTCCCCAGAGTCTCATCCCTTATCACCAGTCCCTGAATGATACAATGTCCCCAGAGTCTCTTCCCTTATCACCAGTCCCTGAATGATACAATGTCCCCAGAGTCTCATCCCTTCTCACCAGTCCCTGAATGATACAATATCCCCAGAGTCTCATCCCTTATCACCAGTCCCTGAATGATACAATGTCCCCAGAGTCTCATCCCTTATCACCAGTCCCTGAATGATACAATGTCCCCAGAGTCTCATCTCTTATCACCAGTCCCTGAATGATACAATGTCCCCAGAGTCTCATCCCTTATCACCAGTCCCTGAATTATACAACGTCCCCAGAGTCTCATCCCTTCTCACCAGTCCCTGAATGACACAATGTCCCCAGAGTCTCATCCCTTATCACCAGTCCCTGAATGACACAATGTCCTCAGAGTCTCATCCCTTATCACCAGTCCCTGAATGACACAATGTCCTCAGAGTCTCATCCCTTATCACCAGTCCCTGAATTATACAACGTCCCCAGAGTCTCATCCCTTCTCACCAGTCCCTGAATGACACAATGTCCCCAGAGTCTCATCCCTTATCACCAGTCCCTGAATGACACAATGTCCTCAGAGTCTCATCCCTTATCACCAGTCCCTGAATGATACAATGTCCCCAGAGTCTCATCCCTTATCACCAGTCCCTGAATTATACAACGTCCCCAGAGTCTCATCCCTTCTCACCAGTCCCTGAATGACACAATGTCCCCAGAGTCTCATCCCTTATCACCAGTCCCTGAATTATACAACGTCCCCAGAGTCTCATCCCTTATCACCAGTCCCTGAATGACACAATGTCCCCAGAGTCTCATCCCTTATCACCAGTCCCTGAATTATACAACGTCCCCAGAGTCTCATCCCTTATCACCAGTCCCTGAATGATACAATGTCCCCAGAGTCTCATCTCTTATCACCAGTCCCTGAATGATACAATGTCCCCAGAGTCTCATCCCTTATCACCAGTCCCTGAATGATACAATGTCCCCAGAGTCTCTTCCCTTATCACCAGTCCCTGAATGATACAATGTCCCCAGAGTCTCATCCCTTCTCACCAGTCCCTGAATGATACAATATCCCCAGAGTCTCATCCCTTATCACCAGTCCCTGAATGATACAATGTCCCCAGAGTCTCTTCCCTTATCACCAGTCCCTGAATGATACAATGTCCCCAGAGTCTCATCCCTTATCACCAGTCCCTGAATGATACAATGTCCCCAGAGTCTCTTCCCTTATCACCAGTCCCTGAATGATACAATGTCCCCAGAGTCTCTTCCCTTATCACCAGTCCCTGAATGATACAATGTCCCCAGAGTCTCATCCCTTATCACCACTCCCTGAATGATACAATGTCCCCAGAGTCTCATCCCTTATCACCAGTCCCTGAATGATACAATGTCCCCAGAGTCTCATCTCTTATCACCAGTCCCTGAATGATACAATGTCCCCAGAGTCTCATCCCTTCTCACCAGTCCCTGAATGATACAATGTCCCCAGAGTCTCATCTCTTATCACCAGTCCCTGAATGATACAATGTCCCCAGAGTCTCTTCCCTTATCACCAGTCCCTGAATGATACAATGTCCCCAGAGTCTCTTCCCTTATCACCAGTCCCTGAATGATACAATGTCCCCAGAGTCTCATCCCTTATCACCAGTCCCTGAATGATACAATGTCCCCAGAGTCTCTTCCCTTATCACCAGTCCCTGAATGATACAATGTCCCCAGAGTCTCATCCCTTCTCACCAGTCCCTGAATGATACAATGTCCCCAGAGTCTCATCCCTTATCACCAGTCCCTGAATGATACAATGTCCCCAGAGTCTCATCCCTTATCACCAGTCCCTGAATGATACAATGTCCCCAGAGTCTCTTCCCTTATCACCAGTCCCTGAATGATACAATGTCCCCAGAGTCTCATCCCTTCTCACCACTCCCTGAATGATACAATGTCCCCAGAGTCTCATCCCTTATCACCAGTCCCTGAATTATACAACGTCCCCAGAGTCTCATCCCTTATCACCAGTCCCTGAATGATACAATGTCCCCAGAATCTCATCCCTTATCACCAGTCCCTGAATGATACAATGTCCTCAGAGTCTCATCCCTTATCACCAGTCCCTGAATGATACAATGTCCCCAGAGTCTCATCCCTTATCACCACTCCCTGAATGATACAACGTCCCCAGAGTCTCATCCCTTATCACCAGTCCCTGAATGATACAACGTCCCCAGAGTCTCTTCCCTTATCACCAGTCCCTGAATGATACAATGTCCCCAGAGTCTCTTCCCTTATCACCAGTCCCTGAATGATACAATGTCCCCAGAGTCTCATCCCTTATCACCAGTCCCTGAATGATACAATGTCCCCAGAGTCTCATCTCTTATCACCAGTCCCTGAATGATACAATGTCCCCAGAGTCTCATCTCTTATCACCAGTCCCTGAATGATACAATGTCCCCAGAGTCTCATCCCTTATCACCAGTCCCTGAATGATACAATGTCCCCAGAGTCTCTTCCCTTATCACCAGTCCCTGAATGATACAATGTCCCCAGAGTCTCATCTCTTATCACCAGTCCCTGAATGATACAATGTCCCCAGAGTCTCATCCCTTATCACCAGTCCCTGAATGACACAATGTCCCCAGAGTCTCATCCCTTATCACCAGTCCCTGAATGATACAATGTCCCCAGAGTCTCATCCCTTATCACCAGTCCCTGAATGATACAATGTCCCCAGAGTCTCATCCCTTCTCACCAGTCCCTGAATGATACAATATCCCCAGAGTCTCATCCCTTCTCACCAGTCCCTGAATGACACAATGTCCCCAGAGTCTCATCCCTTATCACCAGTCCCTGAATGATACAATGTCCCCAGAGTCTCATCCCTTATCACCAGTCCCTGAATGACACAATGTCCCCAGAGTCTCATCCCTTATCACCAGTCCCTGAATGACACAATGTCCTCAGAGTCTCATCCCTTATCACCAGTCCCTGAATGACACAATGTCCTCAGAGTCTCATCCCTTCTCACCAGTCCCTGAATGACACAATGTCCCCAGAGTCTCATCCCTTATCACCAGTCCCTGAATGATACAATGTCCCCAGAGTCTCATCCCTTATCACCAGTCCCTGAATGATACAACGTCCCCAGAGTCTCATCCCTTCTCACCAGTCCCTGAATGACACAATGTCCCCAGAGTCTCATCCCTTATCACCAGTCCCTGAATGACACAATGTCCTCAGAGTCTCATCCCTTATCACCAGTCCCTGAATGACACAATGTCCTCAGAGTCAAATCCCTTATCACCAGTCCCTGAATTATACGACGTCCCCAGAGTCTCATCCCTTCTCACCAGTCCCTGAATGACACAATGTCCCCAGAGTCTCATCCCTTATCACCAGTCCCTGAATGATACAATGTCCCCAGAGTCTCATCCCTTATCACCAGTCCCTGAATTATACAACGTCCCCAGAGTCTCATCCCTTCTCACCAGTCCCTGAATGACACAATGCCCCCAGAGTCTCTTCCCTTATCACCAGTCCCTGAATGATACAACGTCCCCAGAGTCTCATCTCTTATCACCAGTCCCTGAATGATACAATGTCCCCAGAGTCTCTTCCCTTCTCACCAGTCCCTGAATTATACAACGTCCCCAGAGTCTCATCCCTTATCACCAGTCCCTGAATGATACAATGTCCCCAGAGTCTCATCCCTTATCACCAGTCCCTGAATTATACAACGTCCCCAGAGTCTCATCCCTTATCACCAGTCCCTGAATTATACAACGTCCCCAGAGTCTCATCCCTTATCACCAGTCCCTGAATGATACAATGTCCCCAGAGTCTCATCCCTTATCACCAGTCCCTGAATGATACAATGTCCCCAGAGTCTCATCCCTTCTCACCAGTCCCTGAATGACACAATGTCCCCAGAGTCTCATCCCTTATCACCAGTCCCTGAATGATACAATGTCCCCAGAGTCTCATCTCTTATCACCAGTCCCTGAATGATACAATGTCCCCAGAGTCTCTTCCCTTATCACCAGTCCCTGAATGATAAAATGTCCCCAGAGTCTCTTCCCTTATCACCAGTCCCTGAATGATACAATGTCCCCAGAGTCTCTTCCCTTATCACCAGTCCCTGAATGATACAATGTCCCCAGAGTCTCTTCCCTTATCACCAGTCCCTGAATGATACAATGTCCCCAGAGTCTCATCCCTTCTCACCAGTCCCTGAATGATACAATGTCCCCAGAGTCTCTTCCCTTATCACCAGTCCCTGAATGATACAATGTCCCCAGAGTCTCATCCCTTATCACCAGTCCCTGAATGATACAATGTCCCCAGAGTCTCTTCCCTTATCACCAGTCCCTGAATGATACAATGTCCCCAGAGTCTCTTCCCTTATCACCAGTCCCTGAATGATACAATGTCCCCAGAGTCTCATCCCTTATCACCAGTCCCTGAATGATACAATGTCCCCAGAGTCTCTTCCCTTATCACCAGTCCCTGAATGATACAATGTCCCCAGAGTCTCATCCCTTCTCACCAGTCCCTGAATGATACAATGTCCCCAGAGTCTCTTCCCTTATCACCAGTCCCTGAATGATACAATGTCCCCAGAATCTCATCCCTTATCACCAGTCCCTGAATGATACAATGTCCTCAGAGTCTCATCCCTTCTCACCAGTCCCTGAATGATACAATGTCCCCAGAGTCTCATCCCTTATCACCAGTCCCTGAATGATACAATGTCCCCAGAGTCTCATCCCTTATCACCACTCCCTGAATGATACAACGTCCCCAGAGTCTCATCCCTTATCACCAGTCCCTGAATGATACAACGTCCCCAGAGTCTCATCCCTTATCACCAGTCCCTGAATGATACAATGTCCCCAGAGTCTCTTCCCTTATCACCAGTCCCTGAATGATACAATGTCCCCAGAGTCTCATCTCTTATCACCAGTCCCTGAATGATACAATGTCCCCAGAGTCTCATCTCTTATCACCAGTCCCTGAATGATACAATGTCCCCAGAGTCTCATCCCTTATCACCAGTCCCTGAATGATACAATATCCCCAGAGTCTCATCCCTTATCACCAGTCCCTGAATGATACAATGTCCCCAGAGTCTCATCCCTTATCACCAGTCCCTGAATGATACAATGTCCCCAGAGTCTCATCCCTTCTCACCAGTCCCTGAATGACACAATGTCCCCAGAGTCTCATCCCTTATCACCAGTCCCTGAATGATACAATGTCCCCAGAGTCTCTTCCCTTATCACCAGTCCCTGAATGATACAATGCCCCCAGAGTCTCATCCCTTATCACCAGTCCCTGAATGATACAATGTCCCCAGAGTCTCATCCCTTATCACCAGTCCCTGAATGATACAATGTCCCCAGAGTCTCATCCCTTCTCACCAGTCCCTGAATGATACAATGTCCCCAGAGTCTCATCCCTTATCACCAGTCCCTGAATGACACAATGTCCCCAGAGTCTCATCTCTTATCACCAGTCCCTGAATGATACAATATCCCCAGAGTCTCATCCCTTCTCACCAGTCCCTGAATGACACAATGTCCCCAGAGTCTCATCCCTTATCACCAGTCCCTGAATGACACAATGTCCCCAGAGTCTCATCCCTTATCACCAGTCCCTGAATGACACAATGTCCCCTGAGTCTCATCTCTCATCACCAGTCCCTGAATGATACAATATCCCCAGAGTCTCATCCCTTATCACCAGTCCCTGAATGATACAATGTCCCCAGAGTCTCATCCCTTATCACCAGTCCCTGAATGATACAATGTCCCCAGAGTCTCATCCCTTCTCACCAGTCCCTGAATGATACAATGTCCCCAGAGTCTCATCTCTTATCACCAGTCCCTGAATGATACAATGTCCCCAGAGTCTCTTCCCTTATCACCAGTCCCTGAATGATACAATGTCCCCAGAGTCTCTTCCCTTATCACCAGTCCCTGAATGATACAATGTCCCCAGAGTCTCTTCCCTTATCACCAGTCCCTGAATGATACAATGTCCCCAGAGTCTCTTCCCTTATCACCAGTCCCTGAATGATACAATGTCCCCAGAGTCTCATCCCTTCTCACCAGTCCCTGAATGATACAATGTCCCCAGAGTCTCTTCCCTTATCACCAGTCCCTGAATGATACAATGTCCCCAGAGTCTCATCCCTTCTCACCAGTCCCTGAATGATACAATGTCCCCAGAGTCTCATCTCTTATCACCAGTCCCTGAATGATACAATGTCCCCAGAGTCTCATCCCTTATCACCAGTCCCTGAATGATACAATGTCCCCAGAGTCTCTTCCCTTATCACCAGTCCCTGAATGATACAATGTCCCCAGAATCTCTTCCCTTATCACCAGTCCCTGAATGATACAATGTCCCCAGAGTCTCATCCCTTATCACCAGTCCCTGAATGATACAATGTCCCCAGAGTCTCTTCCCTTATCACCAGTCCCTGAATGATACAACGTCCCCAGAGTCTCATCCCTTATCACCAGTCCCTGAATGATACAATGTCCCCAGAGTCTCATCCCTTATCACCAGTCCCTGAATGATACAATGTCCCCAGAGTCTCATCCCTTATCACCAGTCCCTGAATGATACAATGTCCCCAGAGTCTCTTCCCTTATCACCAGTCCCTGAATGATACAATGTCCCCAGAATCTCATCCCTTATCACCAGTCCCTGAATGATACAATGTCCTCAGAGTCTCATCCCTTATCACCAGTCCCTGAATGATACAATGTCCCCAGAGTCTCATCCCTTATCACCACTCCCTGAATGATACAACGTCCCCAGAGTCTCATCCCTTATCACCAGTCCCTGAATGATACAACGTCCCCAGAGTCTCTTCCCTTATCACCAGTCCCTGAATGATACAATGTCCCCAGAGTCTCTTCCCTTATCACCAGTCCCTGAATGATACAATTTCCCCAGAGTCTCATCTCTTATCACCAGTCCCTGAATGATACAATGTCCCCAGAGTCTCATCCCTTATCACCAGTCCCTGAATGATACAATGTCCCCAGAGTCTCATCTCTTATCACCAGTCCCTGAATGATACAATGTCCCCAGAGTCTCATCTCTTATCACCAGTCCCTGAATGATACAATGTCCCCAGAGTCTCATCCCTTATCACCAGTCCCTGAATGATACAATATCCCCAGAGTCTCATCCCTTATCACCAGTCCCTGAATGATACAATGTCCCCAGAGTCTCATCCCTTATCACCAGTCCCTGAATGATACAATGTCCCCAGAGTCTCATCCCTTCTCACCAGTCCCTGAATGACACAATGTCCCCAGAGTCTCATTCCTTATCACCAGTCCCTGAATGATACAATGCCCCCAGAGTCTCATCCCTTATCACCAGTCCCTGAATGATACAATGTCCCCAGAGTCTCATCCCTTATCACCAGTCCCTGAATGATACAATGTCCCCAGAGTCTCATCCCTTCTCACCAGTCCCTGAATGATACAATGTCCCCAGAGTCTCATCCCTTATCACCAGTCCCTGAATGACACAATGTCCCCAGAGTCTCATCTCTTATCACCAGTCCCTGAATGATACAATATCCCCAGAGTCTCATCCCTTATCACCAGTCCCTGAATGATACAATATCCCCAGAGTCTCATCCCTTATCACCAGTCCCTGAATGATACAATGTCCCCAGAGTCTCATCCCTTCTCACCAGTCCCTGAATGATACAATGTCCCCAGAGTCTCATCCCTTATCACCAGTCCCTGAATTATACAACGTCCCCAGAGTCTCATCCCTTCTCACCAGTCCCTGAATGACACAATGCCCCCAGAGTCTCATCCCTTATCACCAGTCCCTGAATGATACAACGTCCCCAGAGTCTCATCTCTTATCACCAGTCCCTGAATGATACAATGTCCCCAGAGTCTCATCCCTTATCACCAGTCCCTGAATGATACAATGTCCCCAGAGTCTCATCCCTTATCACCAGTCCCTGAATGATACAATGTCCCCAGAGTCTCATCCCTTATCACCAGTCCCTGAATTATACAACGTCCCCAGAGTCTCATCCCTTATCACCAGTCCCTGAATTATACAACGTCCCCAGAGTCTCATCCCTTATCACCAGTCCCTGAATGATACAATGTCCCTAGAGTCTCATCCCTTATCACCAGTCCCTGAATGATACAATGTCCCCAGAGTCTCATCCCTTCTCACCAGTCCCTGAATGACACAATGTCCCCAGAGTCTCATCCCTTATCACCAGTCCCTGAATGATACAATGTCCCCAGAGTCTCATCCCTTATCACCAGTCCCTGAATTATACAACGTCCCCAGAGTCTCATCCCTTCTCACCAGTCCCTGAATGACACAATGTCCCCAGAGTCTCATCCCTTATCACCAGTCCCTGAATGACACAATGTCCTCAGAGTCTCATCCCTTATCACCAGTCCCTGAATGACACAATGTCCTCAGAGTCTCATCCCTTCTCACCAGTCCCTGAATGACACAATGTCCCCAGAGTCTCATCCCTTATCACCAGTCCCTGAATGATACAATGTCCCCAGAGTCTCATCCCTTATCACCAGTCCCTGAATTATACAACGTCCCCAGAGTCTCATCCCTTCTCACCAGTCCCTGAATGACACAATGTCCCCAGAGTCTCATCCCTTATCACCAGTCCCTGAATGACACAATGTCCTCAGAGTCTCATCCCTTATCACCAGTCCCTGAATGACACAATGTCCTCAGAGTCAAATCCCTTATCACCAGTCCCTGAATTATACGACGTCCCCAGAGTCTCATCCCTTCTCACCAGTCCCTGAATGACACAATGTCCCCAGAGTCTCATCCCTTATCACCAGTCCCTGAATGATACAATGTCCCCAGAGTCTCATCCCTTATCACCAGTCCCTGAATTATACAACGTCCCCAGAGTCTCATCCCTTCTCACCAGTCCCTGAATGACACAATGCCCCCAGAGTCTCATCCCTTATCACCAGTCCCTGAATGATACAACGTCCCCAGAGTCTCATCTCTTATCACCAGTCCCTGAATGATACAATGTCCCCAGAGTCTCTTCCCTTCTCACCAGTCCCTGAATTATACAACGTCCCCAGAGTCTCATCCCTTATCACCAGTCCCTGAATGATACAATGTCCCCAGAGTCTCATCCCTTATCACCAGTCCCTGAATTATACAACGTCCCCAGAGTCTCATCCCTTATCACCAGTCCCTGAATTATACAACGTCCCCAGAGTCTCATCCCTTATCACCAGTCCCTGAATGATACAATGTCCCCAGAGTCTCATCCCTTATCACCAGTCCCTGAATGATACAATGTCCCCAGAGTCTCATCCCTTCTCACCAGTCCCTGAATGACACAATGTCCCCAGAGTCTCATCCCTTATCACCAGTCCCTGAATGATACAATGTCCCCAGAGTCTCATCTCTTATCACCAGTCCCTGAATGATACAATGTCCCCAGAGTCTCTTCCCTTATCACCAGTCCCTGAATGATACAATGTCCCCAGAGTCTCTTCCCTTATCACCAGTCCCTGAATGATACAATGTCCCCAGAGTCTCTTCCCTTATCACCAGTCCCTGAATGATACAATGTCCCCAGAGTCTCTTCCCTTATCACCAGTCCCTGAATGATACAATGTCCCCAGAGTCTCATCCCTTCTCACCAGTCCCTGAATGATACAATGTCCCCAGAGTCTCTTCCCTTATCACCAGTCCCTGAATGATACAATGTCCCCAGAGTCTCATCCCTTATCACCAGTCCCTGAATGATACAATGTCCCCAGAGTCTCTTCCCTTATCACCAGTCCCTGAATGATACAATGTCCCCAGAGTCTCTTCCCTTATCACCAGTCCCTGAATGATACAATGTCCCCAGAGTCTCATCCCTTATCACCAGTCCCTGAATGATACAATGTCCCCAGAGTCTCTTCCCTTATCACCAGTCCCTGAATGATACAATGTCCCCAGAGTCTCATCCCTTCTCACCAGTCCCTGAATGATACAATGTCCCCAGAGTCTCTTCCCTTATCACCAGTCCCTGAATGATACAATGTCCCCAGAATCTCATCCCTTATCACCAGTCCCTGAATGATACAATGTCCTCAGAGTCTCATCCCTTATCACCAGTCCCTGAATGATACAATGTCCCCAGAGTCTCATCCCTTATCACCAGTCCCTGAATGATACAATGTCCCCAGAGTCTCATCCCTTATCACCACTCCCTGAATGATACAACGTCCCCAGAGTCTCATCCCTTATCACCAGTCCCTGAATGATACAACGTCCCCAGAGTCTCTTCCCTTATCACCAGTCCCTGAATGATACAATGTCCCCAGAGTCTCATCCCTTATCACCAGTCCCTGAATGACACAATGTCCTCAGAGTCTCATCCCTTATCACCAGTCCCTGAATGACACAATGTCCTCAGAGTCTCATCCCTTATCACCAGTCCCTGAATTATACAACGTCCCCAGAGTCTCATCCCTTCTCACCAGTCCCTGAATGACACAATGTCCCCAGAGTCTCATCCCTTATCACCAGTCCCTGAATGACACAATGTCCTCAGAGTCTCATCCCTTATCACCAGTCCCTGAATGACACAATGTCCTCAGAGTCTCATCCCTTATCACCAGTCCCTGAATTATACAACGTCCCCAGAGTCTCATCCCTTCTCACCAGTCCCTGAATGACACAATGTCCCCAGAGTCTCATCCCTTATCACCAGTCCCTGAATGACACAATGTCCCCAGAGTCTCATCCCTTATCACCAGTCCCTGAATGATACAACGTCCCCAGAGTCTCATCTCTTATCACCAGTCCCTGAATGATACAATGTCCCCAGAGTCTCTTCCCTTCTCACCAGTCCCTTAATTATACAACGTCCCCAGAGTCTCATCCCTTATCACCAGTCCCTGAATGATACAATGTCCCCAGAGTCTCATCCCTTATCACCAGTCCCTGAATTATACAACGTCCCCAGAGTCTCATCCCTTCTCACCAGTCCCTGAATGACACAATGTCCCCAGAGTCTCATCCCTTATCACCAGTCCCTGAATTATACAACGTCCCCAGAGTCTCATCCCTTATCACCAGTCCCTGAATGACACAATGTCCCCAGAGTCTCATCCCTTATCACCAGTCCCTGAATTATACAACGTCCCCAGAGTCTCATCCCTTATCACCAGTCCCTGAATGATACAATGTCCCCAGAGTCTCATCTCTTATCACCAGTCCCTGAATGATACAATGTCCCCAGAGTCTCATCCCTTATCACCAGTCCCTGAATGATACAATGTCCCCAGAGTCTCTTCCCTTATCACCAGTCCCTGAATGATACAATGTCCCCAGAGTCTCATCCCTTCTCACCAGTCCCTGAATGATACAATATCCCCAGAGTCTCATCCCTTATCACCAGTCCCTGAATGATACAATGTCCCCAGAGTCTCTTCCCTTATCACCAGTCCCTGAATGATACAATGTCCCCAGAGTCTCATCCCTTATCACCAGTCCCTGAATGATACAATGTCCCCAGAGTCTCTTCCCTTATCACCAGTCCCTGAATGATACAATGTCCCCAGAGTCTCTTCCCTTATCACCAGTCCCTGAATGATACAATGTCCCCAGAGTCTCATCCCTTATCACCACTCCCTGAATGATACAATGTCCCCAGAGTCTCATCCCTTATCACCAGTCCCTGAATGATACAATGTCCCCAGAGTCTCATCTCTTATCACCAGTCCCTGAATGATACAATGTCCCCAGAGTCTCATCCCTTCTCACCAGTCCCTGAATGATACAATGTCCCCAGAGTCTCATCTCTTATCACCAGTCCCTGAATGATACAATGTCCCCAGAGTCTCTTCCCTTATCACCAGTCCCTGAATGATACAATGTCCCCAGAGTCTCTTCCCTTATCACCAGTCCCTGAATGATACAATGTCCCCAGAGTCTCATCCCTTATCACCAGTCCCTGAATGATACAATGTCCCCAGAGTCTCTTCCCTTATCACCAGTCCCTGAATGATACAATGTCCCCAGAGTCTCATCCCTTATCACCAGTCCCTGAATGATACAATGTCCCCAGAGTCTCATCTCTTATCACCAGTCCCTGAATGATACAATGTCCCCAGAGTCTCATCTCTTATCACCAGTCCCTGAATGATACAATGTCCCCAGAGTCTCATCCCTTATCACCAGTCCCTGAATGATACAATGTCCCCAGAGTCTCTTCCCTTATCACCAGTCCCTGAATGATACAATGTCCCCAGAGTCTCATCTCTTATCACCAGTCCCTGAATGATACAATGTCCCCAGAGTCTCATCCCTTATCACCAGTCCCTGAATGACACAATGTCCCCAGAGTCTCATCCCTTATCACCAGTCCCTGAATGATACAATGTCCCCAGAGTCTCATCCCTTATCACCAGTCCCTGAATGATACAATGTCCCCAGAGTCTCATCCCTTCTCACCAGTCCCTGAATGATACAATATCCCCAGAGTCTCATCCCTTCTCACCAGTCCCTGAATGACACAATGTCCCCAGAGTCTCATCCCTTATCACCAGTCCCTGAATGATACAATGTCCCCAGAGTCTCATCCCTTATCACCAGTCCCTGAATTATACAACGTCCCCAGAGTCTCATCCCTTCTCACCAGTCCCTGAATGACACAATGTCCCCAGAGTCTCATCCCTTATCACCAGTCCCTGAATGACACAATGTCCTCAGAGTCTCATCCCTTATCACCAGTCCCTGAATGACACAATGTCCTCAGAGTCTCATCCCTTCTCACCAGTCCCTGAATGACACAATGTCCCCAGAGTCTCATCCCTTATCACCAGTCCCTGAATGATACAATGTCCCCAGAGTCTCATCCCTTATCACCAGTCCCTGAATTATACAACGTCCCCAGAGTCTCATCCCTTCTCACCAGTCCCTGAATGACACAATGTCCCCAGAGTCTCATCCCTTATCACCAGTCCCTGAATGACACAATGTCCTCAGAGTCTCATCCCTTATCACCAGTCCCTGAATGACACAATGTCCTCAGAGTCAAATCCCTTATCACCAGTCCCTGAATTATACGACGTCCCCAGAGTCTCATCCCTTCTCACCAGTCCCTGAATGACACAATGTCCCCAGAGTCTCATCCCTTATCACCAGTCCCTGAATGATACAATGTCCCCAGAGTCTCATCCCTTATCACCAGTCCCTGAATTATACAACGTCCCCAGAGTCTCATCCCTTCTCACCAGTCCCTGAATGACACAATGCCCCCAGAGTCTCTTCCCTTATCACCAGTCCCTGAATGATACAACGTCCCCAGAGTCTCATCTCTTATCACCAGTCCCTGAATGATACAATGTCCCCAGAGTCTCTTCCCTTCTCACCAGTCCCTGAATTATACAACGTCCCCAGAGTCTCATCCCTTATCACCAGTCCCTGAATGATACAATGTCCCCAGAGTCTCATCCCTTATCACCAGTCCCTGAATTATACAACGTCCCCAGAGTCTCATCCCTTATCACCAGTCCCTGAATTATACAACGTCCCCAGAGTCTCATCCCTTATCACCAGTCCCTGAATGATACAATGTCCCCAGAGTCTCATCCCTTATCACCAGTCCCTGAATGATACAATGTCCCCAGAGTCTCATCCCTTCTCACCAGTCCCTGAATGACACAATGTCCCCAGAGTCTCATCCCTTATCACCAGTCCCTGAATGATACAATGTCCCCAGAGTCTCATCTCTTATCACCAGTCCCTGAATGATACAATGTCCCCAGAGTCTCTTCCCTTATCACCAGTCCCTGAATGATAAAATGTCCCCAGAGTCTCTTCCCTTATCACCAGTCCCTGAATGATACAATGTCCCCAGAGTCTCTTCCCTTATCACCAGTCCCTGAATGATACAATGTCCCCAGAGTCTCTTCCCTTATCACCAGTCCCTGAATGATACAATGTCCCCAGAGTCTCATCCCTTCTCACCAGTCCCTGAATGATACAATGTCCCCAGAGTCTCTTCCCTTATCACCAGTCCCTGAATGATACAATGTCCCCAGAGTCTCATCCCTTATCACCAGTCCCTGAATGATACAATGTCCCCAGAGTCTCTTCCCTTATCACCAGTCCCTGAATGATACAATGTCCCCAGAGTCTCTTCCCTTATCACCAGTCCCTGAATGATACAATGTCCCCAGAGTCTCATCCCTTATCACCAGTCCCTGAATGATACAATGTCCCCAGAGTCTCTTCCCTTATCACCAGTCCCTGAATGATACAATGTCCCCAGAGTCTCATCCCTTCTCACCAGTCCCTGAATGATACAATGTCCCCAGAGTCTCTTCCCTTATCACCAGTCCCTGAATGATACAATGTCCCCAGAATCTCATCCCTTATCACCAGTCCCTGAATGATACAATGTCCTCAGAGTCTCATCCCTTCTCACCAGTCCCTGAATGATACAATGTCCCCAGAGTCTCATCCCTTATCACCAGTCCCTGAATGATACAATGTCCCCAGAGTCTCATCCCTTATCACCACTCCCTGAATGATACAACGTCCCCAGAGTCTCATCCCTTATCACCAGTCCCTGAATGATACAACGTCCCCAGAGTCTCATCCCTTATCACCAGTCCCTGAATGATACAATGTCCCCAGAGTCTCTTCCCTTATCACCAGTCCCTGAATGATACAATGTCCCCAGAGTCTCATCTCTTATCACCAGTCCCTGAATGATACAATGTCCCCAGAGTCTCATCTCTTATCACCAGTCCCTGAATGATACAATGTCCCCAGAGTCTCATCCCTTATCACCAGTCCCTGAATGATACAATATCCCCAGAGTCTCATCCCTTATCACCAGTCCCTGAATGATACAATGTCCCCAGAGTCTCATCCCTTATCACCAGTCCCTGAATGATACAATGTCCCCAGAGTCTCATCCCTTCTCACCAGTCCCTGAATGACACAATGTCCCCAGAGTCTCATCCCTTATCACCAGTCCCTGAATGATACAATGTCCCCAGAGTCTCTTCCCTTATCACCAGTCCCTGAATGATACAATGCCCCCAGAGTCTCATCCCTTATCACCAGTCCCTGAATGATACAATGTCCCCAGAGTCTCATCCCTTATCACCAGTCCCTGAATGATACAATGTCCCCAGAGTCTCATCCCTTCTCACCAGTCCCTGAATGATACAATGTCCCCAGAGTCTCATCCCTTATCACCAGTCCCTGAATGACACAATGTCCCCAGAGTCTCATCTCTTATCACCAGTCCCTGAATGATACAATGTCCCCAGAGTCTCATCCCTTCTCACCAGTCCCTGAATGATACAATGTCCCCAGAGTCTCATCCCTTATCACCAGTCCCTGAATGATACAATGTCCCCAGAGTCTCATCCCTTCTCACCAGTCCCTGAATGACACAATGTCCCCAGAGTCTCATCCCTTATCACCAGTCCCTGAATGACACAATGTCCCCAGAGTCTCATCTCTTATCACCAGTCCCTGAATGATACAATATCCCCAGAGTCTCATCCCTTCTCACCAGTCCCTGAATGACACAATGTCCCCAGAGTCTCATCCCTTATCACCAGTCCCTGAATGACACAATGTCCCCAGAGTCTCATCCCTTATCACCAGTCCCTGAATGACACAATGTCCCCTGAGTCTCTTCCCTTCTCACCAGTCCCTGAATGATACAATGTCCCCAGAGTCTCATCCCTTCTCACCAGTCCCTGAATGATACAATGTCCCCAGAGTCTCATCCCTTCTCACCAGTCCCTGAATGATACAATGTCCCCAGAGTCTCATCCCTTATCACCAGTCCCTGAATGATACAATGTCCCCAGAGTCTCATCCCTTCTCACCAGTCCCTGAATGATACAATGTCCCCAGAGTCTCATCTCTTATCACCAGTCCCTGAATGATACAATGTCCCCAGAGTCTCTTCCCTTATCACCAGTCCCTGAATGATACAATGTCCCCAGAGTCTCTTCCCTTATCACCAGTCCCTGAATGATACAATGTCCCCAGAGTCTCTTCCCTTATCACCAGTCCCTGAATGATACAATGTCCCCAGAGTCTCATCCCTTATCACCAGTCCCTGAATGATACAATGTCCCCAGAGTCTCATCTCTTATCACCAGTCCCTGAATGATACAATGTCCCCAGAGTCTCTTCCCTTATCACCAGTCCCTGAATGATACAATGTCCCCAGAGTCTCTTCCCTTATCACCAGTCCCTGAATGATACAATGTCCCCAGAGTCTCTTCCCTTATCACCAGTCCCTGAATGATACAATGTCCCCAGAGTCTCTTCCCTTATCACCAGTCCCTGAATGATACAATGTCCCCAGAGTCTCATCCCTTCTCACCAGTCCCTGAATGATACAATGTCCCCAGAGTCTCTTCCCTTATCACCAGTCCCTGAATGATACAATGTCCCCAGAGTCTCATCCCTTCTCACCAGTCCCTGAATGATACAATGTCCCCAGAGTCTCATCTCTTATCACCAGTCCCTGAATGATACAATGTCCCCAGAGTCTCATCCCTTATCACCAGTCCCTGAATGATACAATGTCCCCAGAGTCTCTTCCCTTATCACCAGTCCCTGAATGATACAATGTCCCCAGAATCTCTTCCCTTATCACCAGTCCCTGAATGATACAATGTCCCCAGAGTCTCATCCCTTATCACCAGTCCCTGAATGATACAATGTCCCCAGAGTCTCTTCCCTTATCACCAGTCCCTGAATGATACAACGTCCCCAGAGTCTCATCCCTTATCACCAGTCCCTGAATGATACAATGTCCCCAGAGTCTCATCCCTTATCACCAGTCCCTGAATGATACAATGTCCCCAGAGTCTCATCCCTTATCACCAGTCCCTGAATGATACAATGTCCCCAGAGTCTCTTCCCTTATCACCAGTCCCTGAATGATACAATGTCCCCAGAATCTCATCCCTTATCACCAGTCCCTGAATGATACAATGTCCTCAGAGTCTCATCCCTTATCACCAGTCCCTGAATGATACAATGTCCCCAGAGTCTCATCCCTTATCACCACTCCCTGAATGATACAACGTCCCCAGAGTCTCATCCCTTATCACCAGTCCCTGAATGATACAACGTCCCCAGAGTCTCTTCCCTTATCACCAGTCCCTGAATGATACAATGTCCCCAGAGTCTCTTCCCTTATCACCAGTCCCTGAATGATACAATTTCCCCAGAGTCTCATCTCTTATCACCAGTCCCTGAATGATACAATGTCCCCAGAGTCTCATCCCTTATCACCAGTCCCTGAATGATACAATGTCCCCAGAGTCTCATCTCTTATCACCAGTCCCTGAATGATACAATGTCCCCAGAGTCTCATCTCTTATCACCAGTCCCTGAATGATACAATGTCCCCAGAGTCTCATCCCTTATCACCAGTCCCTGAATGATACAATATCCCCAGAGTCTCATCCCTTATCACCAGTCCCTGAATGATACAATGTCCCCAGAGTCTCATCCCTTATCACCAGTCCCTGAATGATACAATGTCCCCAGAGTCTCATCCCTTCTCACCAGTCCCTGAATGACACAATGTCCCCAGAGTCTCATTCCTTATCACCAGTCCCTGAATGATACAATGCCCCCAGAGTCTCATCCCTTATCACCAGTCCCTGAATGATACAATGTCCCCAGAGTCTCATCCCTTATCACCAGTCCCTGAATGATACAATGTCCCCAGAGTCTCATCCCTTCTCACCAGTCCCTGAATGATACAATGTCCCCAGAGTCTCATCCCTTATCACCAGTCCCTGAATGACACAATGTCCCCAGAGTCTCATCTCTTATCACCAGTCCCTGAATGATACAATATCCCCAGAGTCTCATCCCTTATCACCAGTCCCTGAATGATACAATATCCCCAGAGTCTCATCCCTTATCACCAGTCCCTGAATGATACAATGTCCCCAGAGTCTCATCCCTTCTCACCAGTCCCTGAATGATACAATGTCCCCAGAGTCTCATCCCTTATCACCAGTCCCTGAATTATACAACGTCCCCAGAGTCTCATCCCTTCTCACCAGTCCCTGAATGACACAATGCCCCCAGAGTCTCATCCCTTATCACCAGTCCCTGAATGATACAACGTCCCCAGAGTCTCATCTCTTATCACCAGTCCCTGAATGATACAATGTCCCCAGAGTCTCATCCCTTATCACCAGTCCCTGAATGATACAATGTCCCCAGAGTCTCATCCCTTATCACCAGTCCCTGAATGATACAATGTCCCCAGAGTCTCATCCCTTATCACCAGTCCCTGAATTATACAACGTCCCCAGAGTCTCATCCCTTATCACCAGTCCCTGAATTATACAACGTCCCCAGAGTCTCATCCCTTATCACCAGTCCCTGAATGATACAATGTCCCCAGAGTCTCATCCCTTATCACCAGTCCCTGAATGATACAATGTCCCCAGAGTCTCATCCCTTCTCACCAGTCCCTGAATGACACAATGTCCCCAGAGTCTCATCCCTTATCACCAGTCCCTGAATGATACAATGTCCCCAGAGTCTCATCCCTTATCACCAGTCCCTGAATTATACAACGTCCCCAGAGTCTCATCCCTTCTCACCAGTCCCTGAATGACACAATGTCCCCAGAGTCTCATCCCTTATCACCAGTCCCTGAATGACACAATGTCCTCAGAGTCTCATCCCTTATCACCAGTCCCTGAATGACACAATGTCCTCAGAGTCTCATCCCTTCTCACCAGTCCCTGAATGACACAATGTCCCCAGAGTCTCATCCCTTATCACCAGTCCCTGAATGATACAATGTCCCCAGAGTCTCATCCCTTATCACCAGTCCCTGAATTATACAACGTCCCCAGAGTCTCATCCCTTCTCACCAGTCCCTGAATGACACAATGTCCCCAGAGTCTCATCCCTTATCACCAGTCCCTGAATGACACAATGTCCTCAGAGTCTCATCCCTTATCACCAGTCCCTGAATGACACAATGTCCTCAGAGTCAAATCCCTTATCACCAGTCCCTGAATTATACGACGTCCCCAGAGTCTCATCCCTTCTCACCAGTCCCTGAATGACACAATGTCCCCAGAGTCTCATCCCTTATCACCAGTCCCTGAATGATACAATGTCCCCAGAGTCTCATCCCTTATCACCAGTCCCTGAATTATACAACGTCCCCAGAGTCTCATCCCTTCTCACCAGTCCCTGAATGACACAATGCCCCCAGAGTCTCATCCCTTATCACCAGTCCCTGAATGATACAACGTCCCCAGAGTCTCATCTCTTATCACCAGTCCCTGAATGATACAATGTCCCCAGAGTCTCTTCCCTTCTCACCAGTCCCTGAATTATACAACGTCCCCAGAGTCTCATCCCTTATCACCAGTCCCTGAATGATACAATGTCCCCAGAGTCTCATCCCTTATCACCAGTCCCTGAATTATACAACGTCCCCAGAGTCTCATCCCTTATCACCAGTCCCTGAATTATACAACGTCCCCAGAGTCTCATCCCTTATCACCAGTCCCTGAATGATACAATGTCCCCAGAGTCTCATCCCTTATCACCAGTCCCTGAATGATACAATGTCCCCAGAGTCTCATCCCTTCTCACCAGTCCCTGAATGACACAATGTCCCCAGAGTCTCATCCCTTATCACCAGTCCCTGAATGATACAATGTCCCCAGAGTCTCATCTCTTATCACCAGTCCCTGAATGATACAATGTCCCCAGAGTCTCTTCCCTTATCACCAGTCCCTGAATGATACAATGTCCCCAGAGTCTCTTCCCTTATCACCAGTCCCTGAATGATACAATGTCCCCAGAGTCTCTTCCCTTATCACCAGTCCCTGAATGATACAATGTCCCCAGAGTCTCTTCCCTTATCACCAGTCCCTGAATGATACAATGTCCCCAGAGTCTCATCCCTTCTCACCAGTCCCTGAATGATACAATGTCCCCAGAGTCTCTTCCCTTATCACCAGTCCCTGAATGATACAATGTCCCCAGAGTCTCATCCCTTATCACCAGTCCCTGAATGATACAATGTCCCCAGAGTCTCTTCCCTTATCACCAGTCCCTGAATGATACAATGTCCCCAGAGTCTCTTCCCTTATCACCAGTCCCTGAATGATACAATGTCCCCAGAGTCTCATCCCTTATCACCAGTCCCTGAATGATACAATGTCCCCAGAGTCTCTTCCCTTATCACCAGTCCCTGAATGATACAATGTCCCCAGAGTCTCATCCCTTCTCACCAGTCCCTGAATGATACAATGTCCCCAGAGTCTCTTCCCTTATCACCAGTCCCTGAATGATACAATGTCCCCAGAATCTCATCCCTTATCACCAGTCCCTGAATGATACAATGTCCTCAGAGTCTCATCCCTTATCACCAGTCCCTGAATGATACAATGTCCCCAGAGTCTCATCCCTTATCACCAGTCCCTGAATGATACAATGTCCCCAGAGTCTCATCCCTTATCACCACTCCCTGAATGATACAACGTCCCCAGAGTCTCATCCCTTATCACCAGTCCCTGAATGATACAACGTCCCCAGAGTCTCTTCCCTTATCACCAGTCCCTGAATGATACAATGTCCCCAGAGTCTCATCTCTTATCACCAGTCCCTGAATGATACAATGTCCCCAGAGTCTCATCTCTTATCACCAGTCCCTGAATGATACAATGTCCCCAGAGTCTCATCCCTTATCACCAGTCCCTGAATGATACAATATCCCCAGAGTCTCATCCCTTATCACCAGTCCCTGAATGATACAATGTCCCCAGAGTCTCATCCCTTATCACCAGTCCCTGAATGATACAATGTCCCCAGAGTCTCATCCCTTCTCACCAGTCCCTGAATGACACAATGTCCCCAGAGTCTCATCCCTTATCACCAGTCCCTGAATGATACAATGTCCCCAGAGTCTCTTCCCTTATCACCAGTCCCTGAATGATACAATGCCCCCAGAGTCTCATCCCTTATCACCAGTCCCTGAATGATACAATGTCCCCAGAGTCTCATCCCTTATCACCAGTCCCTGAATGATACAATGTCCCCAGAGTCTCATCCCTTCTCACCAGTCCCTGAATGATACAATGTCCCCAGAGTCTCATCCCTTATCACCAGTCCCTGAATGACACAATGTCCCCAGAGTCTCATCTCTTATCACCAGTCCCTGAATGATACAATATCCCCAGAGTCTCATCCCTTATCACCAGTCCCTGAATGATACAATATCCCCAGAGTCTCATCCCTTATCACCAGTCCCTGAATGATACAATGTCCCCAGAGTCTCATCCCTTCTCACCAGTCCCTGAATGATACAATGTCCCCAGAGTCTCATCCCTTATCACCAGTCCCTGAATTATACAACGTCCCCAGAGTCTCATCCCTTCTCACCAGTCCCTGAATGACACAATGCCCCCAGAGTCTCATCCCTTATCACCAGTCCCTGAATGATACAACGTCCCCAGAGTCTCATCTCTTATCACCAGTCCCTGAATGATACAATGTCCCCAGAGTCTCTTCCCTTCTCACCAGTCCCTGAATTATACAACGTCCCCAGAGTCTCATCCCTTATCACCAGTCCCTGAATGATACAATGTCCCCAGAGTCTCATCCCTTATCACCAGTCCCTGAATTATACAACGTCCCCAGAGTCTCATCCCTTATCACCAGTCCCTGAATTATACAACGTCCCCAGAGTCTCATCCCTTATCACCAGTCCCTGAATGATACAATGTCCCCAGAGTCTCATCCCTTATCACCAGTCCCTGAATGATACAATGTCCCCAGAGTCTCATCCCTTCTCACCAGTCCCTGAATGACACAATGTCCCCAGAGTCTCATCCCTTATCACCAGTCCCTGAATGATACAATGTCCCCAGAGTCTCATCCCTTATCACCAGTCCCTGAATTATACAACGTCCCCAGAGTCTCATCCCTTCTCACCAGTCCCTGAATGACACAATGTCCCCAGAGTCTCATCCCTTATCACCAGTCCCTGAATGACACAATGTCCTCAGAGTCTCATCCCTTATCACCAGTCCCTGAATGACACAATGTCCTCAGAGTCAAATCCCTTATCACCAGTCCCTGAATGATACAATGTCCCCAGAGTCTCATCCCTTATCACCAGTCCCTGAATGACACAATGTCCCCAGAGTCTCATCCCTTATCACCAGTCCCTGAATGATACAATATCCCCAGAGTCTCATCCCTTCTCACCAGTCCCTGAATGATACAATATCCCCAGAGTCTCATCCCTTATCACCAGTCCCTGAATGATACAATGTCCCCAGAGTCTCTTCCCTTCTCACCAGTCCCTGAATGATACAATGTCCCCAGAGTCTCATCTCTTATCACCAGTCCCTGAATGATACAATGTCCCCAGAGTCTCATCCCTTATCACCAGTCCCTGAATTATACAACGTCCCCAGAGTCTCATCCCTTCTCACCAGTCCCTGAATGACACAATGTCCCCAGAGTCTCATCCCTTATCACCAGTCCCTGAATGACACAATGTCCTCAGAGTCTCATCCCTTATCACCAGTCCCTGAATGACACAATGTCCTCAGAGTCAAATCCCTTATCACCAGTCCCTGAATTATACAACGTCCCCAGAGTCTCATCCCTTCTCACCAGTCCCTGAATGACACAATGTCCCCAGAGTCTCATCCCTTATCACCAGTCCCTGAATGATACAATGTCCCCAGAGTCTCATCCCTTATCACCAGTCCCTGAATTATACAACGTCCCCAGAGTCTCATCCCTTCTCACCAGTCCCTGAATGACACAATGCCCCCAGAGTCTCATCCCTTATCACCAGTCCCTGAATGATACAACGTCCCCAGAGTCTCATCTCTTATCACCAGTCCCTGAATGATACAATGTCCCCAGAGTCTCTTCCCTTCTCACCAGTCCCTGAATTATACAACGTCCCCAGAGTCTCATCCCTTATCACCAGTCCCTGAATGATACAATGTCCCCAGAGTCTCATCCCTTATCACCAGTCCCTGAATTATACAACGTCCCCAGAGTCTCATCCCTTATCACCAGTCCCTGAATTATACAACGTCCCCAGAGTCTCATCCCTTATCACCAGTCCCTGAATGATACAATGTCCCCAGAGTCTCATCCCTTCTCACCAGTCCCTGAATGATACAATGTCCCCAGAGTCTCATCCCTTCTCACCAGTCCCTGAATGATACAATGTCCCCAGAGTCTCATCCCTTATCACCAGTCCCTGAATGATACAATGTCCCCAGAGTCTCTTCCCTTATCACCAGTCCCTGAATGATAAAATGTCCCCAGAGTCTCTTCCCTTATCACCAGTCCCTGAATGATACAATGTCCCCAGAGTCTCTTCCCTTATCACCAGTCCCTGAATGATACAATGTCCCCAGAGTCTCTTCCCTTATCACCAGTCCCTGAATGATACAATGTCCCCAGAGTCTCATCCCTTCTCACCAGTCCCTGAATGATACAATGTCCCCAGAGTCTCTTCCCTTATCACCAGTCCCTGAATGATACAATGTCCCCAGAGTCTCATCCCTTATCACCAGTCCCTGAATGATACAATGTCCCCAGAGTCTCTTCCCTTATCACCAGTCCCTGAATGATACAATGTCCCCAGAGTCTCTTCCCTTATCACCAGTCCCTGAATGATACAATGTCCCCAGAGTCTCATCCCTTATCACCAGTCCCTGAATGATACAATGTCCCCAGAGTCTCTTCCCTTATCACCAGTCCCTGAATGATACAATGTCCCCAGAGTCTCATCCCTTATCACCAGTCCCTGAATGATACAATGTCCCCAGAGTCTCTTCCCTTATCACCAGTCCCTGAATGATACAATGTCCCCAGAATCTCATCCCTTATCACCAGTCCCTGAATGATACAATGTCCTCAGAGTCTCATCCCTTATCACCAGTCCCTGAATGATACAATGTCCCCAGAGTCTCATCCCTTATCACCACTCCCTGAATGATACAACGTCCCCAGAGTCTCATCCCTTATCACCAGTCCCTGAATGATACAACGTCCCCAGAGTCTCTTCCCTTATCACCAGTCCCTGAATGATACAATGTCCCCAGAGTCTCTTCCCTTATCACCAGTCCCTGAATGATACAATGTCCCCAGAGTCTCATCTCTTATCACCAGTCCCTGAATTATACAACGTCCCCAGAGTCTCATCCCTTCTCACCAGTCCCTGAATGATACAATGTCCCCAGAGTCTCATCCCTTATCACCAGTCCCTGAATGATACAATATACCCAGAGTCTCATCCCTTATCACCAGTCCCTGAATGATACAATGTCCCCAGAGTCTCATCCCTTATCACCACTCCCTGAATGATACAATGTCCCCTGAGTCTCATCTCTCATCACCAGTCCCTGAATGATACAATGTCCCCAGAGTCTCATCCCTTATCACCATTCCCTGAATGATACAATGTCCCCAGAGTCTCATCCCTTATCACCAGTTCCTGAATGATACAATGTCCCCAGAGTCTCATTCCTTATCACCAGTCCCTGAATGATACAATGTCCCCAGAGTCTCATCTCTTATCACCAGTCCCTGAATGATACAATGTCCCCAGAGTCTCATCCCTTATCACCAGTCCCTGAATGATACAATGTCCCCAGAGTCTCATCCCTTATCACCACTCCCTGAATGATACAATGTCCCCAGAGTCTCATCCCTTATCACCAGTCCCTGAATGATACAATGTCCCCAGAGTCTCATCCCTTATCACCAGTCCCTGAATGATACAATGTCCCCAGAGTCTCATCCCTTATCACCAGTCCCTGAATGATACAATGTCCCCAGAGTCTCATCCCTTATCACCAGTCCCTGAATGATACAATGTCCCCAGAGTCTCATCCCTTATCACCAGTCCCTGAATGATACAATGTCCCCAGAGTCTCATCCCTTATCACCAGTCCCTGAATGATACAATGTCCCCAGAGTCTCATCCCTTATCACCACTCCCTGAATGATACAATGTCCCCTGAGTCTCATCTCTCATCACCAGTCCCTGAATGATACAATGTCCCCAGAGTCTCATCCCTTATCACCATTCCCTGAATGATACAATGTCCCCAGAGTCTCATCCCTTATCACCAGTTCCTGAATGATACAATGTCCCCAGAGTCTCATTCCTTATCACCAGTCCCTGAATGATACAATGTCCCCAGAGTCTCATCTCTTATCACCAGTCCCTGAATGATACAATGTCCCCAGAGTCTCATCCCTTATCACCAGTCCCTGAATGATACAATGTCCCCAGAGTCTCATCCCTTATCACCACTCCCTGAATGATACAATGTCCCCAGAGTCTCATCCCTTATCACCAGTCCCTGAATGATACAATGTCCCCAGAGTCTCATCCCTTATCACCAGTCCCTGAATGATACAATGTCCCCAGAGTCTCATCCCTTATCACCAGTCCCTGAATGATACAATGTCCCCAGAGTCTCATCCCTTATCACCAGTCCCTGAATGATACAATGTCCCCAGAGTCTCATCCCTTATCACCAGTCCCTGAATGACACAATGTCCCCAGAGTCTCATCTCTTATCACCAGTCCCTGAATGATACAATATCCCCAGAGTCTCATCCCTTATCACCAGTCCCTGAATGATACAATGTCCCCAGAGTCTCATCCCTTATCACCAGTCCCTGAATGATACAATGTCCCCAGAGTCTCATCCCTTATCACCACTCCCTGAATGATACAATGTCCCCAGAGTCTCATCCCTTCTCACCAGTCCCTGAATGATACAATGTCCCCAGAGTCTCATCCCTTCTCACCAGTCCCTGAATGATACAATGTCCCCAGAGTCTCATCCCTTATCACCAGTTCCTGAATGATACAATGTCCCCAGAGTCTCATCCCTTATCACCAGTCCCTGAATGATACAATGTCCCCAGAGTCTCATCCCTTATCACCAGTCCCTGAATGATACAATGTCCCCAGAGTCTCATCCCTTCTCACCAGTCCCTGAATGATACAATGTCCCCAGAGTCTCATCCCTTATCACCAGTCCCTGAATGATACAATGTCCCCAGAGTCTCATCCCTTATCACCAGTCCCTGAATGATACAATGTCCCCAGAGTCTCATCCCTTATCACCACTCCCTGAATGATACAATGTCCCCAGAGTCTCATCCCTTATCACCACTCCCTGAATGATACAATGTCCCCAGAGTCTCATCCCTTCTCACCAGTCCCTGAATGATACAATGTCCCCAGAGTCTCATCCCTTATCACCAGTCCCTGAATGATACAATGTCCCCAGAGTCTCATCCCTTATCACCAGTCCCTGAATGATACAATGTCCCCAGAGTCTCATCCCTTATCACCAGTCCCTGAATGATACAATGTCCCCAGAGTCTCATCCCTTATCACCAGTCCCTGAATGATACAATATCCCCAGGGTCTCATCCCTTATCACCAGTCCCTGAATTATACAACGTCCCCAGAGTCTCATCTCTTATCACCAGTCCCTGAATGATACAATGTCCCCAGAGTCTCATCCCTTATCACCAGTCCCTGAATGATACAATATCCCCAGAGTCTCATCCCTTATCACCAGTCCCTGAATGATACAATGTCCCCAGAGTCTCATCCCTTATCACCAGTCCCTGAATGATACAATGTCCCCAGAGTCTCATCCCTTCTCACCAGTCCCTGAATGACACAATGTCCCCAGAGTCTCATCCCTTATCACCAGTCCCTGAATGATACAATGTCCCCAGAGTCTCTTCCCTTATCACCAGTCCCTGAATGATACAATGTCCCCAGAGTCTCATCCCTTCTCACCAGTCCCTGAATGACACAATGTCCCCAGAGTCTCATCCCTTATCACCAGTCCCTGAATGATACAATGTCCCCAGAGTCTCTTCCCTTATCACCAGTCCCTGAATGATACAATGCCCCCAGAGTCTCATCCCTTATCACCAGTCCCTGAATGATACAATGTCCCCAGAGTCTCATCCCTTATCACCAGTCCCTGAATGATACAATGTCCCCAGAGTCTCATCCCTTCTCACCAGTCCCTGAATGATACAATGTCCCCAGAGTCTCATCCCTTATCACCAGTCCCTGAATGACACAATGTCCCCAGAGTCTCATCTCTTATCACCAGTCCCTGAATGATACAATATCCCCAGAGTCTCATCCCTTATCACCAGTCCCTGAATGATACAATATCCCCAGAGTCTCATCCCTTATCACCAGTCCCTGAATGATACAATGTCCCCAGAGTCTCATCCCTTCTCACCAGTCCCTGAATGATACAATGTCCCCAGAGTCTCATCCCTTATCACCAGTCCCTGAATTATACAACGTCCCCAGAGTCTCATCCCTTCTCACCAGTCCCTGAATGACACAATGCCCCCAGAGTCTCATCCCTTATCACCAGTCCCTGAATGATACAACGTCCCCAGAGTCTCATCTCTTATCACCAGTCCCTGAATGATACAATGTCCCCAGAGTCTCTTCCCTTCTCACCAGTCCCTGAATTATACAACGTCCCCAGAGTCTCATCCCTTATCACCAGTCCCTGAATGATACAATGTCCCCAGAGTCTCATCCCTTATCACCAGTCCCTGAATTATACAACGTCCCCAGAGTCTCATCCCTTATCACCAGTCCCTGAATTATACAACGTCCCCAGAGTCTCATCCCTTATCACCAGTCCCTGAATGATACAATGTCCCCAGAGTCTCATCCCTTATCACCAGTCCCTGAATGATACAATGTCCCCAGAGTCTCATCCCTTCTCACCAGTCCCTGAATGACACAATGTCCCCAGAGTCTCATCCCTTATCACCAGTCCCTGAATGATACAATGTCCCCAGAGTCTCATCCCTTATCACCAGTCCCTGAATTATACAACGTCCCCAGAGTCTCATCCCTTCTCACCAGTCCCTGAATGACACAATGTCCCCAGAGTCTCATCCCTTATCACCAGTCCCTGAATGACACAATGTCCTCAGAGTCTCATCCCTTATCACCAGTCCCTGAATGACACAATGTCCTCAGAGTCAAATCCCTTATCACCAGTCCCTGAATGATACAATGTCCCCAGAGTCTCATCCCTTCTCACCAGTCCCTGAATGACACAATGTCCCCAGAGTCTCATCCCTTATCACCAGTCCCTGAATGATACAATATCCCCAGAGTCTCATCCCTTCTCACCAGTCCCTGAATGATACAATATCCCCAGAGTCTCATCCCTTATCACCACTCCCTGAATGATACAATATCCCCAGAGTCTCATCCCTTCTCACCAGTCCCTGAATGATACAATGTCCCCAGAGTCTCTTCCCTTCTCACCAGTCCCTGAATGATACAATGTCCCCAGAGTCTCTTCCCTTATCACCAGTCCCTGAATGATACAATGTCCCCAGAGTCTCATCCCTTATCACCAGTCCCTGAATGATACAATGTCCCCAGAGTCTCTTCCCTTATCACCAGTCCCTTAATTATACAACGTCCCCAGAGTCTCATCCCTTATCACCAGTCCCTGAATGATACAATGTCCCCAGAGTCTCATCCCTTATCACCAGTCCCTGAATGATACAATGTCCCCAGAGTCTCATCCCTTCTCACCAGTCCCTGAATGATACAATGTCCCCAGAGTCTCTTCCCTTCTCACCAGTCCCTGAATGATACAATGTCCCCAGAGTCTCTTCCCTTATCACCAGTCCCTGAATGATACAATATCCCCAGAGTCTCATCCCTTCTCACCAGTCCCTGAATGATACAATGTCCCCAGAGTCTCTTCCCTTCTCACCAGTCCCTGAATGATACAATGTCCCCAGAGTCTCTTCCCTTATCACCAGTCCCTGAATGATACAATGTCCCCAGAGTCTCATCCCTTATCACCAGTCCCTGAATGATACAATGTCCCCAGAGTCTCTTCCCTTATCACCAGTCCCTTAATTATACAACGTCCCCAGAGTCTCATCCCTTATCACCAGTCCCTGAATGATACAATGTCCCCAGAGTCTCATCCCTTATCACCAGTCCCTGAATGATACAATGTCCCCAGAGTCTCATCCCTTATCACCAGTCCCTGAATGATACAATGTCCCCAGAGTCTCATCTCTTATCACCAGTCCCTGAATGATACAATGTCCCCAGAGTCTCTTCCCTTATCACCAGTCCCTTAATTATACAACGTCCCCAGAGTCTCATCCCTTATCACCAGTCCCTGAATGATACAATGTCCCCAGAGTCTCATCCCTTATCACCAGTCCCTGAATGATACAATGTCCCCAGAGTCTCATCCCTTCTCACCAGTCCCTGAATGATACAATATCCCCAGAGTCTCATCCCTTATCACCAGTCCCTGAATGATACAATGTCCCCAGAGTCTCATCCCTTATCACCAGTCCCTGAATTATACAACGTCCCCAGAGTCTCATCCCTTATCACCAGTCCCTGAATGATACAATGTCCCCAGAGTCTCATCCTATATCACCAGTCCCTGAATTATACAACGTCCCCAGAGTCTCATCCCTTCTCACCAGTCCCTGAATGATACAATGTCCCCAGAGTCTCATCTCTTATCACCAGTCCCTGAATTATACAACGTCCCCAGAGTCTCATCCCTTCTCACCAGTCCCTGAATGATACAATGTCCCCAGAGTCTCATCTCTTATCACCAGTCCCTGAATGATACAATGTCCCCAGAGTCTCTTCCCTTATCACCAGTCCCTGAATGATACAATGTCCCCAGAGTCTCATCCCTTCTCACCAGTCCCTGAATGATACAATGTCCCCAGAGTCTCATCCCTTATCACCAGTCCCTGAATGATACAATGTCCCCAGAGTCTCATCCCTTATCACCAGTCCCTGAATGATACAATGTCCCCAGAGTCTCATCCCTTATCACCAGTCCCTGAATGATACAATGTCCCCAGAGTCTCATCCCTTATCACCAGTCCCTGAATTATACAATGTCCCCAGAGTCTCATCCCTTATCACCAGTCCCTGAATGATACAATGTCCCCAGAGTCTCATCTCTTATCACCAGTCCCTGAATGATACAATGTCCCCAGAGTCTCATCCCTTATCACCAGTCCCTGAATGATACAATATCCCCAGAGTCTCATCCCTTATCACCAGTCCCTGAATGATACAATGTCCCCAGAGTCTCATCCCTTCTCACCAGTCCCTGAATGATACAACGTCCCCAGAGTCTCATCCCTTATCACCAGTCCCTGAATTATACAATGTCCCCAGAGTCTCATCTCTTATCACCAGTCCCTGAATGATACAATGTCCCCAGAGTCTCATCCCTTATCACCAGTCCCTGAATGATACAATATCCCCAGAGTCTCATCCCTTATCACCAGTCCCTGAATGATACAATGTCCCCAGAGTCTCATCCCTTCTCACCAGTCCCTGAATGACACAATGCCCCCAGAGTCTCATCCCTTATCACCAGTCCCTGAATGATACAATGTCCCCAGAGTCTCATCCCTTATCACCAGTCCCTGAATGATACAATATCCCCAGAGTCTCATCCCTTATCACCAGTCCCTGAATGATACAATGTCCCCAGAGTCTCATCCCTTATCACCAGTCCCTGAATGATACAATATCCCCAGAGTCTCATCCCTTATCACCAGTCCCTGAATGATACAATGTCCCCAGAGTCTCATCTCTTATCACCAGTCCCTGAATGATACAATGTCCCCAGAGTCTCATCCTTTATCACCAGTCCCTGAATGACACAATGTCCCCAGAGTCTCATCCCTTATCACCAGTCCCTGAATGATACAATGTCCCCAGAGTCTCATCTCTTATCACCAGTCCCTGAATGATACAATGTCCCCAGAGTCTCATCCCTTATCACCAGTCCCTGAATGACACAATGTCCCCAGAGTCTCATCCCTTATCACCAGTCCCTGAATGATACAATGTCCCCAGAGTCTCATCCCTTATCACCAGTCCCTGAATGATACAATGTCCCCAGAGTCTCATCCCTTCTCACCAGTCCCTGAATGATACAATATCCCCAGAGTCTCATCCCTTATCACCAGTCCCTGAATGATACAATGTCCCCAGAGTCTCATCCCTTATCACCAGTCCCTGAATTATACAACGTCCCCAGAGTCTCATCCCTTCTCACCAGTCCCTGAATGACACAATGTCCCCAGAGTCTCATCCCTTATCACCAGTCCCTGAATGATACAATGTCCCCAGAGTCTCATCCCTTATCACCAGTCCCTGAATGATACAATATCCCCAGAGTCTCATCCCTTATCACCAGTCCCTGAATGATACAATGTCCCCAGTGTCTCATCCCTTATCACCAGTCCCTGAATGATACAATGTCCCCAGAGTCTCATCCCTTATCACCAGTCCCTGAATGACACAATGTCCCCAGAGTCTCATCCCTTATCACCAGTCCCTGAATGATACAATGTCCCCAGAGTCTCATCCCTTATCACCAGTCCCTGAATGATACAATGTCCTCAGAGTCTCATCCCTTATCACCAGTCCCTGAATGATACAATGTCCCCAGAGTCTCATCCCTTATCACCAGTCCCTGAATGATACAATGTCCCCAGAGTCTCATCCCTTATCACCAGTCCCTGAATGATACAATGTCCCCAGAGTCTCATCCCTTATCACCAGTTCCTGAATGATACAATGTCCCCAGAGTCTCATCCCTTATCACCAGTCCCTGAATGATACAATGTCCCCAGAGTCTCATCTCTTATCACCAGTCCCTGAATGATACAATGTCCCCAGAGTCTCATCCCTTATCACCAGTCCCTGAATGATACAATGTCCCCAGAGTCTCATCCCTTCTCACCAGTCCCTGAATGATACAATGTCCCCAGAGTCTCATCCCTTATCACCAGTCCCTGAATGATACAATATCCCCAGAGTCTCATCCCTTATCACCAGTCCCTGAATGATACAATGTCCCCAGAGTCTCATCCCTTATCACCAGTCCCTGAATGATACAATGTCCCCAGAGTCTCATCCCTTATCACCAGTCCCTGAATGACACAATGTCCCCAGAGTCTCATCCCTTATCACCAGTCCCTGAATGATACAATGTCCCCAGAGTCTCATCCCTTATCACCAGTCCCTGAATGATACAATGTCCTCAGAGTCTCATCCCTTATCACCAGTCCCTGAATGATACAATGTCCCCAGAGTCTCATCCCTTATCACCAGTCCCTGAATGATACAATGTCCCCAGAGTCTCATCCCTTATCACCAGTCCCTGAATGATACAATGTCCCCAGAGTCTCATCCCTTATCACCAGTTCCTGAATGATACAATGTCCCCAGAGTCTCATCCCTTATCACCAGTCCCTGAATGATACAATGTCCCCAGAGTCTCATCTCTTATCACCAGTCCCTGAATGATACAATGTCCCCAGAGTCTCATCTCTTATCACCAGTCCCTGAATGACACAATGTCCCCAGAGTCTCATCTCTTATCACCAGTCCCTGAATGATACAATATCCCCAGAGTCTCATCCCTTATCACCAGTCCCTGAATGATACAATGTCCCCAGAGTCTCATCCCTTATCACCAGTCCCTGAAAGATACAATGTCCCCAGAGTCTCATCCCTTATCACCAGTCCCTGAATGATACAATGTCCCCAGAGTCTCATCCCTTATCACCAGTCCCTGAATGATACAATATCCCCAGAGTCTCATCCCTTATCACCAGTCCCTGAATGATACAATGTCCCCAGAGTCTCATCTCTTATCACCAGTCCCTGAATGATACAATGTCCCTAGAGTCTCATCTCTTATCACCAGTCCCTGAATGATACAATGTCCCCAGAGTCTCATCTCTTATCACCAGTCCCTGAATGATACAATGTCCCCAGAGTCTCATCCCTTATCACCAGTCCCTGAATGACACAATGTCCCCAGAGTCTCATCCCTTATCACCAGTCCCTGAATGATACAATGTCCCCAGAGTCTCATCCCTTATCACCAGTCCCTGAATGATACAATGTCCCCAGAGTCTCATCCTTTATCACCAGTCCCTGAATGATACAATGTCCCCAGAGTCTCATCTCTTATCACCAGTCCCTGAATGATACAATGTCCCCAGAGTCTCATCCCTTATCACCAGTCCCTGAATGATACAATGTCCCCAGAGTCTCATCCCTTCTCACCAGTCCCTGAATGATACAATGTCCCCAGAGTCTCATCCCTTATCACCAGTCCCTGAATGATACAATGTCCCCAGAGTCTCATCCCTTATCACCAGTCCCTGAATGACACAATGTCCCCAGAGTCTCATCTCTTATCACCAGTCCCTGAATGATACAATATCCCCAGAGTCTCATCCCTTATCACCAGTCCCTGAATGATACAATGTCCCCAGAGTCTCATCCCTTATCACCAGTCCCTGAATGATACAATGTCCCCAGAGTCTCATCCCTTATCACCAGTCCCTGAATGATACAATATCCCCAGAGTCTCATCCCTTATCACCAGTCCCTGAATGATACAATGTCCCCAGAGTCTCATCTCTTATCACCAGTCCCTGAATGATACAATGTCCCCAGAGTCTCATCTCTTATCACCAGTCCCTGAATGATACAATGTCCCCAGAGTCTCATCCCTTATCACCAGTCCCTGAATGACACAATGTCCCCAGAGTCTCATCCCTTATCACCAGTCCCTGAATGATACAATGTCCCCAGAGTCTCATCCCTTATCACCAGTCCCTGAATGATACAATGTCCCCAGAGTCTCATCCTTTATCACCAGTCCCTGAATGACACAATGTCCCCAGAGTCTCATCCCTTATCACCAGTCCCTGAATGATACAATGTCCCCAGAGTCTCATCCCTTATCACCAGTCCCTGAATGACACAATGTCCCCAGAGTCTCATCCCTTATCACCAGTCCCTGAATGATACAATGTCCCCAGAGTCTCATCCCTTATCACCAGTCCCTGAATGATACAATGTCCCCAGAGTCTCATCCCTTATCACCAGTCCCTGAATGATACAATGTCCCCAGAGTCTCATCCCTTCTCACCAGTCCCTGAATGATACAATGTCCCCAGAGTCTCATCCCTTATCACCAGTCCCTGAATGATACAATGTCCTCAGAGTCTCATCCCTTATCACCAGTCCCTGAATGATACAATGTCCCCAGAGTCTCATCCCTTATCACCAGTCCCTGAATGATACAATGTCCCCAGAGTCTCATCCCTTATCACCAGTCCCTGAATGATACAATGTCCCCAGAGTCTCATCTCTCATCACCAGTCCCTGAATGACACAATGTCCCCTGAGTCTCATCCCTTATCACCAGTCCCTGAATGATACAATGTCCCCAGAGTCTCATCCCTTATCACCAGTCCCTGAATGATACAATGTCCCCAGAGTCTCATCCCTTATCACCAGTCCCTGAATGACACAATGTCCCCAGAGTCTCATCTCTTATCACCAGTCCCTGAATGATACAATATCCCCAGAGTCTCATCCCTTATCACCAGTCCCTGAATGATACAATGTCCCCAGAGTCTCATCCCTTATCACCAGTCCCTGAATGATACAATGTCCCCAGAGTCTCATCCCTTATCACCAGTCCCTGAATGATACAATATCCCCAGAGTCTCATCCCTTATCACCAGTCCCTGAATGATACAATGTCCCCAGAGTCTCATCTCTTATCACCAGTCCCTGAATGATACAATGTCCCCAGAGTCTCATCTCTTATCACCAGTCCCTGAATGATACAATGTCCCCAGAGTCTCATCCCTTATCACCAGTCCCTGAATGACACAATGTCCCCAGAGTCTCATCCCTTATCACCAGTCCCTGAATGATACAATGTCCCCAGAGTCTCATCCCTTATCACCAGTCCCTGAATGATACAATGTCCCCAGAGTCTCATCCTTTATCACCAGTCCCTGAATGACACAATGTCCCCAGAGTCTCATCCCTTATCACCAGTCCCTGAATGATACAATGTCCCCAGAGTCTCATCCCTTATCACCAGTCCCTGAATGACACAATGTCCCCAGAGTCTCATCCCTTATCACCAGTCCCTGAATGATACAATGTCCCCAGAGTCTCATCCCTTATCACCAGACCCTGAATGATACAATGTCCCCAGAGTCTCATCCCTTCTCACCAGTCCCTGAATGATACAATGTCCCCAGAGTCTCATCCCTTATCACCAGTCCCTGAATGATACAATGTCCTCAGAGTCTCATCCCTTATCACCAGTCCCTGAATGATACAATGTCCCCAGAGTCTCATCCCTTATCACCAGTCCCTGAATGATACAATGTCCCCAGAGTCTCATCCCTTATCACCAGTCCCTGAATGATACAATGTCCCCAGAGTCTCATCCCTTATCACCAGTCCCTGAATGATACAATGTCCCCAGAGTCTCATCCCTTATCACCAGTCCCTGAATGATACAATGTCCCCAGAGTCTCATCCCTTATCACCAGTCCCTGAATGACACAATGTCCCCAGAGTCTCATCCCTTATCACCAGTCCCTGAATGATACAATGTCCCCAGAGTCTCATCCCTTATCACCAGTCCCTGAATGATACAATGTCCCCAGAGTCTCATCCCTTCTCACCAGTCCCTGAATGATACAATATCCCCAGAGTCTCATCCCTTATCACCAGTCCCTGAATGATACAATGTCCCCAGAGTCTCATCCCTTATCACCAGTCCCTGAATTATACAACGTCCCCAGAGTCTCATCCCTTCTCACCAGTCCCTGAATGACACAATGTCCCCAGAGTCTCATCCCTTATCACCAGTCCCTGAATGATACAATGTCCCCAGAGTCTCATCCCTTCTCACCAGTCCCTGAATGATACAATGTCCCCAGAGTCTCATCTCTTATCACCAGTCCCTGAATGATACAATGTCCCTAGAGTCTCATCTCTTATCACCAGTCCCTGAATGATACAATGTCCCCAGAGTCTCATCCCTTCTCACCAGTCCCTGAATGATACAATGTCCCCAGAGTCTCATCCCTTATCACCAGTCCCTGAATGACACAATGTCCTCAGAGTCTCATCCCTTATCACCAGTCCCTGAATGATACAATGTCCCCAGAGTCTCATCCCTTATCACCACTCCCTGAATGATACAATGTCCCCTGAGTCTCATCTCTCATCACCAGTCCCTGAATGATACAATGTCCCCAGAGTCTCATCCCTTATCACCATTCCCTGAATGATACAATGTCCCCAGAGTCTCATCCCTTATCACCAGTTCCTGAATGATACAATGTCCCCAGAGTCTCATTCCTTATCACCAGTCCCTGAATGATACAATGTCCCCAGAGTCTCATCTCTTATCACCAGTCCCTGAATGATACAATGTCCCCAGAGTCTCATCCCTTATCACCAGTCCCTGAATGATACAATGTCCCCAGAGTCTCATCCCTTATCACCACTCCCTGAATGATACAATGTCCCCAGAGTCTCATCCCTTATCACCAGTCCCTGAATGATACAATGTCCCCAGAGTCTCATCCCTTATCACCAGTCCCTGAATGATACAATGTCCCCAGAGTCTCATCCCTTATCACCAGTCCCTGAATGATACAATGTCCCCAGAGTCTCATCCCTTATCACCAGTCCCTGAATGATACAATGTCCCCAGAGTCTCATCCCTTATCACCAGTCCCTGAATGATACAATGTCCCCAGAGTCTCATCCCTTATCACCAGTCCCTGAATGATACAATGTCCCCAGAGTCTCATCCCTTATCACCACTCCCTGAATGATACAATGTCCCCTGAGTCTCATCTCTCATCACCAGTCCCTGAATGATACAATGTCCCCAGAGTCTCATCCCTTATCACCATTCCCTGAATGATACAATGTCCCCAGAGTCTCATCCCTTATCACCAGTTCCTGAATGATACAATGTCCCCAGAGTCTCATTCCTTATCACCAGTCCCTGAATGATACAATGTCCCCAGAGTCTCATCTCTTATCACCAGTCCCTGAATGATACAATGTCCCCAGAGTCTCATCCCTTATCACCAGTCCCTGAATGATACAATGTCCCCAGAGTCTCATCCCTTATCACCACTCCCTGAATGATACAATGTCCCCAGAGTCTCATCCCTTATCACCAGTCCCTGAATGATACAATGTCCCCAGAGTCTCATCCCTTATCACCAGTCCCTGAATGATACAATGTCCCCAGAGTCTCATCCCTTATCACCAGTCCCTGAATGATACAATGTCCCCAGAGTCTCATCCCTTATCACCAGTCCCTGAATGATACAATGTCCCCAGAGTCTCATCCCTTATCACCAGTCCCTGAATGACACAATGTCCCCAGAGTCTCATCTCTTATCACCAGTCCCTGAATGATACAATATCCCCAGAGTCTCATCCCTTATCACCAGTCCCTGAATGATACAATGTCCCCAGAGTCTCATCCCTTATCACCAGTCCCTGAATGATACAATGTCCCCAGAGTCTCATCCCTTATCACCACTCCCTGAATGATACAATGTCCCCAGAGTCTCATCCCTTCTCACCAGTCCCTGAATGATACAATGTCCCCAGAGTCTCATCCCTTCTCACCAGTCCCTGAATGATACAATGTCCCCAGAGTCTCATCCCTTATCACCAGTTCCTGAATGATACAATGTCCCCAGAGTCTCATCCCTTATCACCAGTCCCTGAATGATACAATGTCCCCAGAGTCTCATCCCTTATCACCAGTCCCTGAATGATACAATGTCCCCAGAGTCTCATCCCTTCTCACCAGTCCCTGAATGATACAATGTCCCCAGAGTCTCATCCCTTATCACCAGTCCCTGAATGATACAATGTCCCCAGAGTCTCATCCCTTATCACCAGTCCCTGAATGATACAATGTCCCCAGAGTCTCATCCCTTATCACCACTCCCTGAATGATACAATGTCCCCAGAGTCTCATCCCTTATCACCACTCCCTGAATGATACAATGTCCCCAGAGTCTCATCCCTTCTCACCAGTCCCTGAATGATACAATGTCCCCAGAGTCTCATCCCTTATCACCAGTCCCTGAATGATACAATGTCCCCAGAGTCTCATCCCTTATCACCAGTCCCTGAATGATACAATGTCCCCAGAGTCTCATCCCTTATCACCAGTCCCTGAATGATACAATGTCCCCAGAGTCTCATCCCTTATCACCAGTTCCTGAATGATACAATGTCCCCAGAGTCTCATCCCTTATCACCAGTCCCTGAATGATACAATGTCCCCAGAGTCTCATCCCTTATCACCACTCCCTGAATGATACAATGTCCCCAGAGTCTCATCCCTTATCACCAGTCCCTGAATGATACAATGTCCCCAGAGTCTCATCCCTTATCACCAGTCCCTGAATGATACAATGTCCCCAGAGTCTCATCCCTTCTCACCAGTCCCTGAATGATACAATGTCCCCAGAGTCTCATCCCTTATCACCAGTCCCTGAATGACACAATGTCCCCAGAGTCTCATCCCTTATCACCAGTCCCTGAATGATACAATGTCCCCAGAGTCTCATCCCTTATCACCAGTCCCTGAATGATACAATGTCCCCAGAGTCTCATCCTTTATCACCAGTCCCTGAATGATACAATATCCCCAGAGTCTCATCCCTTATCACCAGTCCCTGAATGATACAATGTCCCCAGAGTCTCATCCCTTATCACCAGTCCCTGAATGATACAATGTCCCCAGAGTCTCATCTCTTATCACCAGTCCCTGAATGATACAATGTCCCCAGAGTCTCATCTCTTATCACCAGTCCCTGAATGATACAATGTCCCCAGAGTCTCATCCCTTATCACCAGTCCCTGAATGATACAATGTCCCTAGAGTCTCATCTCTTATCACCAGTCCCTGAATGATACAATGTCCCCAGAGTCTCATCCCTTATCACCAGTCCCTGAATGATACAATGTCCCCAGAGTCTCATCTCTTATCACCAGTCCCTGAATGATACAATGTCCCCAGAGTCTCATCCCTTATCACCAGTCCCTGAATGATACAATGTCCCCAGAGTCTCATCTCTCATCACCAGTCCCTGAATGATACAATGTCCCCAGAGTCTCATCCCTTATCACCAGTCCCTGAATGATACAATGTCCCCAGAGTCTCATCTCTCATCACCAGTCCCTGAATGATACAATGTCCCCAGAGTCTCATCCCTTATCACCAGTCCCTGAATGATACAATGTCCCCAGAGTCTCATCCCTTATCACCAGTCCCTGAATGACACAATGTCCCCTGAGTCTCATCTCTCATCACCAGTCCCTGAATGATACAATGTCCCCAGAGTCTCATCTCTCATCACCAGTCCCTGAATGATACAATGTCCCCAGAGTCTCATCCCTTATCACCAGTCCCTGAATGATACAATGTCCCCAGAGTCTCATCCCTTATCACCACTCCCTGAATGATACAATGTCCCCTGAGTCTCATCTCTCATCACCAGTCCCTGAATGATACAATGTCCCCAGAGTCTCATCCCTTATCACCACTCCCTGAATGATACAATGTCCCCAGAGTCTCATCCCTTATCACCAGTCCCTGAATGATACAATGTCCCCAGAGTCTCATCCCTTCTCACCAGTCCCTGAATGATACAATGTCCCCAGAGTCTCATCCCTTATCACCACTCCCTGAATGATACAATGTCCCCAGAGTCTCATCCCTTATCACCAGTCCCTGAATGATACAATGTCCCCAGAGTCTCATCCCTTATCACCAGTCCCTGAATGATACAATGTCCCCAGAGTCTCATCCCTTCTCACCAGTCCCTGAATGATACAATGTCCCCAGAGTCTCATCCCTTCTCACCAGTCCCTGAATGATACAATGTCCCCAGAGTCTCATCCCTTCTCACCAGTCCCTGAATGATACAATGTCCCCAGAGTCTCATCCCTTCTCACCAGTCCCTGAATGATACAATGTCCCCAGAGTCTCATCCCTTATCACCAGTCCCTGAATGACACAATGTCCTCAGAGTCTCATCCCTTATCACCAGTCCCTGAATGATACAATGTCCCCAGAGTCTCATCCCTTATCACCACTCCCTGAATGATACAATGTCCCCAGAGTCTCATCCCTTATCACCAGTCCCTGAATGATACAATGTCCCCAGAGTCTCATCCCTTATCACCAGTCCCTGAATGATACAATGTCCCCTGAGTCTCATCTCTCATCACCAGTCCCTGAATGATACAATGTCCCCAGAGTCTCATCCCTTATCACCAGTCCCTGAATGATACAATGTCCCCAGAGTCTCATCCCTTATCACCAGTCCCTGAATGATACAATGTCCCCAGAGTCTCATCCCTTATCACCAGTCCCTGAATGATACAATGTCCCCAGAGTCTCATCCCTTCTCACCAGTCCCTGAATGATACAATGTCCCCAGAGTCTCATCCCTTATCACCACTCCCTGAATGATACAATGTCCCCAGAGTCTCATCCCTTATCACCAGTCCCTGAATGATACAATGTCCCCAGAGTCTCATCCCTTATCACCAGTCCCTGAATGATACAATGTCCCCAGAGTCTCATCCCTTATCACCAGTCCCTGAATGATACAATGTCCCCAGAGTCTCATCCCTTCTCACCAGTCCCTGAATGATACAATGTCCCCAGAGTCTCATCCCTTCTCACCAGTCCCTGAATGATACAATGTCCCCAGAGTCTCATCCCTTATCACCAGTCCCTGAATGATACAATGTCCCCAGAGTCTCATCTCCTATCACCAGTCCCTGAATGACACAATGTCCCCAGAGTCTCATCTCTTATCACCAGTCCCTGAATGATACAATATCCCCAGAGTCTCATCCCTTATCACCAGTCCCTGAATGATACAATGTCCCCAGAGTCTCATCCCTTATCACCAGTCCCTGAATGATACAATGTCCCCAGAGTCTCATCCCTTATCACCAGTCCCTGAATGATACAATATCCCCAGAGTCTCATCCCTTATCACCAGTCCCTGAATGATACAATGTCCCCAGAGTCTCATCTCTTATCACCAGTCCCTGAATGATACAATGTCCCCAGAGTCTCATCCCTTATCACCAGTCCCTGAATGACACAATGTCCCCAGAGTCTCATCCCTTATCACCAGTCCCTGAATGATACAATGTCCCCAGAGTCTCATCCCTTATCACCAGTCCCTGAATGATACAATGTCCCCAGAGTCTCATCCTTTATCACCAGTCCCTGAATGACACAATGTCCCCAGAGTCTCATCCCTTATCACCAGTCCCTGAATGATACAATGTCCCCAGAGTCTCATCCCTTATCACCAGTCCCTGAATGACACAATGTCCCCAGAGTCTCATCCCTTATCACCAGTCCCTGAATGATACAATGTCCCCAGAGTCTCATCCCTTATCACCAGACCCTGAATGATACAATGTCCCCAGAGTCTCATCCCTTCTCACCAGTCCCTGAATGATACAATGTCCCCAGAGTCTCATCCCTTATCACCAGTCCCTGAATGATACAATGTCCTCAGAGTCTCATCCCTTATCACCAGTCCCTGAATGATACAATGTCCCCAGAGTCTCATCCCTTATCACCAGTCCCTGAATGATACAATGTCCCCAGAGTCTCATCCCTTATCACCAGTCCCTGAATGATACAATGTCCCCAGAGTCTCATCCCTTATCACCAGTCCCTGAATGATACAATGTCCCCAGAGTCTCATCCCTTATCACCAGTCCCTGAATGATACAATGTCCCCAGAGTCTCATCCCTTATCACCAGTCCCTGAATGACACAATGTCCCCAGAGTCTCATCCCTTATCACCAGTCCCTGAATGATACAATGTCCCCAGAGTCTCATCCCTTATCACCAGTCCCTGAATGATACAATGTCCCCAGAGTCTCATCCCTTCTCACCAGTCCCTGAATGATACAATATCCCCAGAGTCTCATCCCTTATCACCAGTCCCTGAATGATACAATGTCCCCAGAGTCTCATCCCTTATCACCAGTCCCTGAATTATACAACGTCCCCAGAGTCTCATCCCTTCTCACCAGTCCCTGAATGACACAATGTCCCCAGAGTCTCATCCCTTATCACCAGTCCCTGAATGATACAATGTCCCCAGAGTCTCATCCCTTCTCACCAGTCCCTGAATGATACAATGTCCCCAGAGTCTCATCTCTTATCACCAGTCCCTGAATGATACAATGTCCCTAGAGTCTCATCTCTTATCACCAGTCCCTGAATGATACAATGTCCCCAGAGTCTCATCCCTTCTCACCAGTCCCTGAATGATACAATGTCCCCAGAGTCTCATCCCTTATCACCAGTCCCTGAATGACACAATGTCCTCAGAGTCTCATCCCTTATCACCAGTCCCTGAATGATACAATGTCCCCAGAGTCTCATCCCTTATCACCACTCCCTGAATGATACAATGTCCCCTGAGTCTCATCTCTCATCACCAGTCCCTGAATGATACAATGTCCCCAGAGTCTCATCCCTTATCACCATTCCCTGAATGATACAATGTCCCCAGAGTCTCATCCCTTATCACCAGTTCCTGAATGATACAATGTCCCCAGAGTCTCATTCCTTATCACCAGTCCCTGAATGATACAATGTCCCCAGAGTCTCATCTCTTATCACCAGTCCCTGAATGATACAATGTCCCCAGAGTCTCATCCCTTATCACCAGTCCCTGAATGATACAATGTCCCCAGAGTCTCATCCCTTATCACCACTCCCTGAATGATACAATGTCCCCAGAGTCTCATCCCTTATCACCAGTCCCTGAATGATACAATGTCCCCAGAGTCTCATCCCTTATCACCAGTCCCTGAATGATACAATGTCCCCAGAGTCTCATCCCTTATCACCAGTCCCTGAATGATACAATGTCCCCAGAGTCTCATCCCTTATCACCAGTCCCTGAATGATACAATGTCCCCAGAGTCTCATCCCTTATCACCAGTCCCTGAATGATACAATGTCCCCAGAGTCTCATCCCTTATCACCAGTCCCTGAATGATACAATGTCCCCAGAGTCTCATCCCTTATCACCACTCCCTGAATGATACAATGTCCCCTGAGTCTCATCTCTCATCACCAGTCCCTGAATGATACAATGTCCCCAGAGTCTCATCCCTTATCACCATTCCCTGAATGATACAATGTCCCCAGAGTCTCATCCCTTATCACCAGTTCCTGAATGATACAATGTCCCCAGAGTCTCATTCCTTATCACCAGTCCCTGAATGATACAATGTCCCCAGAGTCTCATCTCTTATCACCAGTCCCTGAATGATACAATGTCCCCAGAGTCTCATCCCTTATCACCAGTCCCTGAATGATACAATGTCCCCAGAGTCTCATCCCTTATCACCACTCCCTGAATGATACAATGTCCCCAGAGTCTCATCCCTTATCACCAGTCCCTGAATGATACAATGTCCCCAGAGTCTCATCCCTTATCACCAGTCCCTGAATGATACAATGTCCCCAGAGTCTCATCCCTTATCACCAGTCCCTGAATGATACAATGTCCCCAGAGTCTCATCCCTTATCACCAGTCCCTGAATGATACAATGTCCCCAGAGTCTCATCCCTTATCACCAGTCCCTGAATGACACAATGTCCCCAGAGTCTCATCTCTTATCACCAGTCCCTGAATGATACAATATCCCCAGAGTCTCATCCCTTATCACCAGTCCCTGAATGATACAATGTCCCCAGAGTCTCATCCCTTATCACCAGTCCCTGAATGATACAATGTCCCCAGAGTCTCATCCCTTATCACCACTCCCTGAATGATACAATGTCCCCAGAGTCTCATCCCTTCTCACCAGTCCCTGAATGATACAATGTCCCCAGAGTCTCATCCCTTCTCACCAGTCCCTGAATGATACAATGTCCCCAGAGTCTCATCCCTTATCACCAGTTCCTGAATGATACAATGTCCCCAGAGTCTCATCCCTTATCACCAGTCCCTGAATGATACAATGTCCCCAGAGTCTCATCCCTTATCACCAGTCCCTGAATGATACAATGTCCCCAGAGTCTCATCCCTTCTCACCAGTCCCTGAATGATACAATGTCCCCAGAGTCTCATCCCTTATCACCAGTCCCTGAATGATACAATGTCCCCAGAGTCTCATCCCTTATCACCAGTCCCTGAATGATACAATGTCCCCAGAGTCTCATCCCTTATCACCACTCCCTGAATGATACAATGTCCCCAGAGTCTCATCCCTTATCACCACTCCCTGAATGATACAATGTCCCCAGAGTCTCATCCCTTCTCACCAGTCCCTGAATGATACAATGTCCCCAGAGTCTCATCCCTTATCACCAGTCCCTGAATGATACAATGTCCCCAGAGTCTCATCCCTTATCACCAGTCCCTGAATGATACAATGTCCCCAGAGTCTCATCCCTTATCACCAGTCCCTGAATGATACAATGTCCCCAGAGTCTCATCCCTTATCACCAGTTCCTGAATGATACAATGTCCCCAGAGTCTCATCCCTTATCACCAGTCCCTGAATGATACAATGTCCCCAGAGTCTCATCCCTTATCACCACTCCCTGAATGATACAATGTCCCCAGAGTCTCATCCCTTATCACCAGTCCCTGAATGATACAATGTCCCCAGAGTCTCATCCCTTATCACCAGTCCCTGAATGATACAATGTCCCCAGAGTCTCATCCCTTCTCACCAGTCCCTGAATGATACAATGTCCCCAGAGTCTCATCCCTTATCACCAGTCCCTGAATGACACAATGTCCCCAGAGTCTCATCCCTTATCACCAGTCCCTGAATGATACAATGTCCCCAGAGTCTCATCCCTTATCACCAGTCCCTGAATGATACAATGTCCCCAGAGTCTCATCCTTTATCACCAGTCCCTGAATGATACAATATCCCCAGAGTCTCATCCCTTATCACCAGTCCCTGAATGATACAATGTCCCCAGAGTCTCATCCCTTATCACCAGTCCCTGAATGATACAATGTCCCCAGAGTCTCATCTCTTATCACCAGTCCCTGAATGATACAATGTCCCCAGAGTCTCATCTCTTATCACCAGTCCCTGAATGATACAATGTCCCCAGAGTCTCATCCCTTATCACCAGTCCCTGAATGATACAATGTCCCTAGAGTCTCATCTCTTATCACCAGTCCCTGAATGATACAATGTCCCCAGAGTCTCATCCCTTATCACCAGTCCCTGAATGATACAATGTCCCCAGAGTCTCATCTCTTATCACCAGTCCCTGAATGATACAATGTCCCCAGAGTCTCATCCCTTATCACCAGTCCCTGAATGATACAATGTCCCCAGAGTCTCATCTCTCATCACCAGTCCCTGAATGATACAATGTCCCCAGAGTCTCATCCCTTATCACCAGTCCCTGAATGATACAATGTCCCCAGAGTCTCATCTCTCATCACCAGTCCCTGAATGATACAATGTCCCCAGAGTCTCATCCCTTATCACCAGTCCCTGAATGATACAATGTCCCCAGAGTCTCATCCCTTATCACCAGTCCCTGAATGACACAATGTCCCCTGAGTCTCATCTCTCATCACCAGTCCCTGAATGATACAATGTCCCCAGAGTCTCATCTCTCATCACCAGTCCCTGAATGATACAATGTCCCCAGAGTCTCATCCCTTATCACCAGTCCCTGAATGATACAATGTCCCCAGAGTCTCATCCCTTATCACCACTCCCTGAATGATACAATGTCCCCTGAGTCTCATCTCTCATCACCAGTCCCTGAATGATACAATGTCCCCAGAGTCTCATCCCTTATCACCACTCCCTGAATGATACAATGTCCCCAGAGTCTCATCCCTTATCACCAGTCCCTGAATGATACAATGTCCCCAGAGTCTCATCCCTTCTCACCAGTCCCTGAATGATACAATGTCCCCAGAGTCTCATCCCTTATCACCACTCCCTGAATGATACAATGTCCCCAGAGTCTCATCCCTTATCACCAGTCCCTGAATGATACAATGTCCCCAGAGTCTCATCCCTTATCACCAGTCCCTGAATGATACAATGTCCCCAGAGTCTCATCCCTTCTCACCAGTCCCTGAATGATACAATGTCCCCAGAGTCTCATCCCTTCTCACCAGTCCCTGAATGATACAATGTCCCCAGAGTCTCATCCCTTCTCACCAGTCCCTGAATGATACAATGTCCCCAGAGTCTCATCCCTTCTCACCAGTCCCTGAATGATACAATGTCCCCAGAGTCTCATCCCTTATCACCAGTCCCTGAATGACACAATGTCCTCAGAGTCTCATCCCTTATCACCAGTCCCTGAATGATACAATGTCCCCAGAGTCTCATCCCTTATCACCACTCCCTGAATGATACAATGTCCCCAGAGTCTCATCCCTTATCACCAGTCCCTGAATGATACAATGTCCCCAGAGTCTCATCCCTTATCACCAGTCCCTGAATGATACAATGTCCCCTGAGTCTCATCTCTCATCACCAGTCCCTGAATGATACAATGTCCCCAGAGTCTCATCCCTTATCACCACTCCCTGAATGATACAATGTCCCCAGAGTCTCATCCCTTATCACCAGTCCCTGAATGATACAATGTCCCCAGAGTCTCATCCCTTCTCACCAGTCCCTGAATGATACAATGTCCCCAGAGTCTCATCCCTTATCACCACTCCCTGAATGATACAATGTCCCCAGAGTCTCATCCCTTATCACCAGTCCCTGAATGATACAATGTCCCCAGAGTCTCATCCCTTATCACCAGTCCCTGAATGATACAATGTCCCCAGAGTCTCATCCCTTATCACCAGTCCCTGAATGATACAATGTCCCCAGAGTCTCATCCCTTCTCACCAGTCCCTGAATGATACAATGTCCCCAGAGTCTCATCCCTTCTCACCAGTCCCTGAATGATACAATGTCCCCAGAGTCTCATCCCTTATCACCAGTCCCTGAATGATACAATGTCCCCAGAGTCTCATCTCCTATCACCAGTCCCTGAATGACACAATGTCCCCAGAGCAGGGATGAGCCGAACACCCCCCTGTTCGGTTCGCACCAGAACCTGCGAACAGCCAGAAAGTTTGCGTGAACTTTAGAACCCTATTAAATACAATGGACTCGAATGTTCGAAATCTAAAGAGTTAATTATAAAGGCTAATATGCAAGTTATTGTCCTAAAAAGTGTTTGGGGACCTGGGTCCTGCCCCAGGGGACATGTATCAATGCAAAAAAAAGTTTTAAAAACGGCCGTTTTTTCGGAAGCAGTGATTTTAATAATGCTTAAAATGAAAAAAATAAAAGTGAAATATTCCTTTAAATTTCGTACCTGGGGGGTGTGTATGATATGCATGTGAAGTGGCGCATGTTTCCCGTGCTTAGAACTGTCCCTGCAAAAAATGTCATTTTTGAAGGAAAAAGTCATTTAAAACTGACTCGCGGCTATTAATGAATTGTCGGCTCCCGGCAATACAGAGAAAAGTCATTGATAAAAAAAAAAGCTTTGGGGTTCCCCCAAATTCAATTACCAGGCCTTTCAGGTCTGGTATGGATTTTAAGGGGAACTCCACCCTAATTTTTTTTTAAAAATGGCGTGGAGTTCCCCCCAAAATCCATACCAGACCTTTATCCGAGCACCTGGCAGGCCGCAGGAAAAGAGGGGGGAGCGAGAGCGGCCCCGCCCCCCTCCTGAACCGTGCCAGGCCACATGCCCTCAACATGGGGAGGATGTCCCCATGTTGATGGGGACAAGGGCCTCATCCCCACAACCCTTGCCCGGTGGTTGTGGGGGGTCTGCGGGCGGGGGGCTTATCGGAATTTGGAATATCCCTTTAACAAAGGGGACCCCCAGATCCCGACCCCCCCTATATGAATTGGTAAGGGGTACATTGTACCCCTACCATTTCACAAAGAAAGTGTACATTTAAAAAAAAAAACACACCGACACCTTGGAAAAGTCCTTTATTAAAAAAATAAAATAAATTTCAAAAAAAACATTCCAGCGGTGAAATCCAGTGTCCCGCGGCGATCCCGATGTCCAGCGCTGTCCGTCATTGGCTGAGCCTGAGCGGACCTGATGGGGAACTTCCTCCGCAGTGTATTAAATGAATACACCCGCCCCTTCTAAAGCCCCATCAGGTCCGCTCAGCCAATGACGTAGATGTAAGGCTGGGGACCTGATGTGGAACGTGAGAAGGGGCGGGTCTATTCATGTATTATACTGGAGGAAGTTCCCCATCAGGTCCGCTCAGCCAATGACGTAGATGTAAGGCTGGGGACCTGATGCGGAACGTGAGAAGGGGCGGGTCTATTCATGTATTATACTGGAGGAAGTTCCCCATCAGGTCCGCTCAGCCAATGACGTAGATGTAAGGCTGGGGACCTGATGCGGAACGTGAGAAGGGGCGGGTCTATTCATGTATTAAACTGGAGGAAGTTCCCCATCAGGTCCGCTCAGCCAATGACGTAGATGTAAGGCTGGGGACCTGATGCGGAACGTGAGAAGGGGCGGGTCTATTCATGTATTAAACTGTGGAGGAAGTTCCCCATCAGGTCCGCCCCCTCGTATGTCAGACCCCGCCTACGTCATTGGAGGAGCGGACCTGATGGGGAACTTCCTCCAGTATAATAAATGAATAGACCCGCCCCTTCACACATTCTGCATCAGGTCCTCAGCCTTACACCTACGTCATTGGCTGAGCGGACCTGATGGGGAACTTTAGAAGGGGCGGGTCTATTCATTTATTACTCTGCGGAGGAAGTTCCCCATCAGGTCCGCTCAGGCTCAGCCAATGACTGACAGCGCTGGACATTGGATCGCCGCGGGACACTGGATTTCATCGCAGGAATGTTTTTTTATTTATTTATTTATTTATTTTTAATAAAGGACTTTTCCAAGGTGTCGGTGTGTGTGTTTTTACATTTTTTTTTTACACTTTCTTCGTGAAATGGTACCCATTACCAATTCACATAGGGGGGGCGGGATCTGGGGGTCCCCTTTGTTAAAGGGGTCTTCCAGATTCCGATAAGCCCCCCGCCCGCAGACCCCCACAACCACCGGGCAAGGGTTGTGGGGATGAGGCCCTTGTCCCCATCAACATGGGGACATCCTCCCCATGTTGAGGGCATGTGGCCTGGTACGGTTCAGGAGGGGGGGCCGCTCTCTCGTCCCCCCCCCCTCTTTTCCTGCGGCCTGCCAGGTTGCGTGCTCAGATAAGGGTCTGGTATGGATTTTGGGGGGAACTCCACGCCATTTTTGTTTTACATTTGGGGTGGAGTTCCCCTTAAAATCCATACCAGACCTGAAGGGCCTGGTATTTGAATTTGGGGGGACCCCCACGCTTTTTTTTATTAATGACTTTTCTCTATATTGCCGGGAGCTGACAATTCATTAATAGCCACGAGTGAGTTTTAAATTACTTTTTCCTTCAGAAATGACACTTTGTGCAGGGACAGTTCTAAGCACGGGAAACAAGCGCTGTTTTTTTTTTTTTTTTTCTCCAAAAAATGGGTCCAAAGCTTTATTAAAAATCACATAGTTACAGCAGTGTAGCTTTTCTAAAGGTCATCTGGACTCCTAATGAGTGAAAAGCCCTGTTTTACATGCATATCATACACACCCCCCAGGTACGAAATTTAAAGGAATATTTCACTTTTATTGTTTCATTTTAAGCATTATTAAAATCACTGCTCCCGAAAAAACAGCAGTTTTTAAAACTTTTTTTTGCATTGATACATGTCCCCTGGGGCAGGACCCGGGTCCCCAAACACTTTTTAGGACAATAACTTGTATATAAGCCTTTATAATTAGCACTTTAGATTTCTCCCATAGACTTTTCGAATTTGCCGCGAACACCCCAAATTGTTCGCTATTCGGCGAACGGGCGAACAGGCAATGCTCGACTCGAACTCGAAGCTCATCCCTACCCCAGAGTCTCATCCCTTTATCACCAGTCCCTGAATGATACAAAGTTACCATTATAATGAAAGGTAGAAAGCCCCATTTGTGCGGTCCAGTATTGTTTGAACTCCACCTCCTTTCATTGGGGGCAATATACACTATATTACCACAAGTATTGGGACGCCTGCCTTTACACGCACATGAACTTCAATGGCATCCCAGTCTTAGTCTGTAGGGTTCAATATTGAGTTGGCCCCGCCCTTGGCAGCTATAACAGCTTCAATTCTTCTGGGAAGGCCGTCCACAAGGTTTAGGAGGGTGTCTATAGGATTGTTTGACCATTCTTCCAGAAGTGCATTTGTGAGGTCAGGCACTGATATTGGATGAGAAGGCCTGGCTCACAGTCTCCACTCTAATTCATCCGAAAAGGTGTTCTATCGGGTTGAGGTCAGGACTCTGTGCAGGCCAGTCAAGTTCCTCCACCTCAAACTCGCTCACTCATGTCTTTATGGACCTTGCTTTGTGCACTGGTGAGCAGTCGTGTTGGAACAGGAAGGGGCCGTCCCCAAACTGTTCCCACAAAGTTGGGAGCATGAAATTGTCCAAAATTTCTTGGTATGCTGATGCCTTAAGAGTTCCTTTCACTGGAACTAAAGGGCCAACCCAACCCCTGAAAAACAACCCCCCCCCCCCACCAAATGATCTGGACCAGTGCACAAAACAAGGTCCATAAAGACATGGATGCTTCGGGTGGAGAAACTTGACTGGCCTGCACAGAGCCCTGACTTCAACCCAACAGAACACCTTTGTTATGAATTAGAGCGGAGACTGTGAGCCAGATCTTCTCCTCCAACATCAGTGCCTGACCTCACAAATGCGCTTCTGGAAGAATGGTCAAACATTCCCATAGACACCCTCCTAAACCTTGTGGACGGCCTTCCCAGAAGAGTTGAAGGTGTTATAGCTGCAAAGGGCGGACAACTCAATATTGAACCCTACGGACTAAGACTGGGATGCCATTAAAGTTCATGTGCGTGTAAAGGCAGGTGTCCCAATACTTTTGGTAATATAGTGTATATACAGTGGGGAAAATAATGATTTGATCCCCTGCAGATTGTGTAAGTTTTGCCCACCTTACATAGAAATGAAGGGTCTATAATTTTTATCATCTGTGTATTTTATATGATAGAGACAGAATATCAACCAAAAATCCAGAAAAAACACACATGATACAAATGTTATAAATGGAGTTGCAGTTCAGTGAGTAAAATAAGTATTTGATCCCCTTAGTAGTTGGTGGAGAAACCCTTGTTGGGAAGCACAAGAGGTCAGACGTTTCTTGTAGGTGGTGATCAGGTTTCCACACATCTCAGGAGGGATTTTGCTCCTCTCTTCTTTACAGATCTTCTCTAAATCCTTAAAATACTTAAAAAAGGTTTCTTGGCTGTCTCTTGGCAACTCAAAATTTCAGCTCCCTCCATAAACTTTCTATAGGATTAAGGTCTGGAGACCGGCTAGGCCACTCCATGACTTTAATTTGCTTCTTCTTGAGCCACTCCTTTGTTGCCTTGGCGGTATGTTTTGGGTCATTGTCATGCTGGAAGACCCATCCATGACCCATCTTCAGTGTTCTGGCTGAGGGAAGGAGGTTCTCATCCAAGATTTTACAATACATGGCCCCGTCCATTGGCCCCTCAATGCGGCAAAGTCGGCCTGGACCTTTATCAGAGAAACACCCCAAAGCCTCATGTTTCCCCCTCCGTGTGACTGTAGGAATGGAGGAAGAGGAGGCAAGAGGATGGAGGAAGAGGAGCCAGAGGAGGCAGCACAGGAGGAGGAGGTAAGACGATATCCCCCCCCCCTCTTATCCACTGTAATATCGGGCGATCGGGGCCCCCCCTCCCGCGATCAGGCGTCAATGCCCCGCGGCACCTCCCCCCCCCTCAAAAATTTAATGTCCTGGTGTCCTGTGAAAAAAATGGCAATGTCCCGCGGCAGCACCCCCCCCCCCTCCCCGCTCAACAACTTGAAAATGTAATTGTCCATTCTGCTTGGGGCCCCCAAATTCCTTCAAACGGCCCTGAATGAGAGTCTATAGAAAGTTCAATGTCCACACTAGTTATAAAGTTATAAGTCCTTTTTCGTCAGGCTTTATTTCACACAACTTAGAGGGATGGAGGGTCAGGGGAAGGTTCAGTCACACGATGCAGATCACTGGGGAAACTTCTAAGCTTCAAAAAGTCACACTCACCACTCTCCTTCAAGTGGGTGTTGCTCACCCGGATAGGCCCCTCTCACTAGCCTAGCAGCCGGCTCGATGCACAAACAAAATGAAGAACAACAGTCTCTGCCACAGACTTTAGGACGATAAAGATGAGCTGTTCAATAATCCTCTGCCACAGGATTTTTAGTATCCGGAGATCCAGCCTTAAAGTTTTAGAGCCTTTAAGCCGACCCGGCACACTGTAAGGTAACACAAGTTACGATGCATCCTCCAATAAGGTCACCAGGCCTTCCCCAAGATACCAGCCTTCCGCTTGGTCCTCTCCAGGACAGGTCCTCCCCTGGTTTCCTCCATTGAGTGGCTTCCTCCCGCAGGACAGACCGCACAGGATCACCTTCAAAGTGTAGGCCCCAGTCAGGACAACTGGGCCTACCCGGCAGAGATGCAGCCTCGGGCCAACATGGCTTCGCGGCTGAAATTTCACTAACACATACCCCGAGCCAGGAGGGCCACGAGGCGAAGAAGAGCCCCGAACAATGGTGGTGTCTGCCCCTTAAGTACCTTTCCCCGGCATGCCCAGCGGGGAGACCACTCCCCTGAGCTGTTCCCGGGGAAAAATACCCAATACGCTCTGGCCTGCCTGTTTTCCAACAATGGCCTGTGGTGGTAACGCCACCTTCAGGCAAACAATGGGAAATCCCTCCAAGCACAGCCATAGCCGGAACAGAGGCCGATTTAGCCTCAATCATCAAAGTCTGAGCCAACTACCAGCTCAGACACCCACTAAATTTAAACACGGCGCCTGATCATCAGGAGCAGGGCGCTACAAAGGCAACAAAGACGTGGCTCAAGAAGACGCACATTAAAGGAGTAGTAAAGTTACATGTTTTTTCACCTTAATGCATCCTATGCATTAAGGTGAAAAAACATTCGACAATACCGCCCCCCCCGAGCCCCCGTTTTACTTACCTGGCCCCTCGAAAGTCCCGCGCTCGTCCCCGTCATCCTCTTCGTTTTTCAGCCTGGCCGCCGATTGGCTACACTGGATGGATTGAAAGCAGCGCAGCCATTGGCTGGCGCTGCTGTCAATCACATCCAATGACGCGGCGCGCGGGGGGCGGGGCCGAGTGATACAGTCGGCGGCTATGGCCGCCGCTGTATCACGGGAGCGCGCCCGCAATCACTCCACACCATGCGAGCTCACTCGCATTATGGTGTGGAGTCCTTGCGGGGAGGAGCCAAGACAGCCGCCGAGGGACCCCAGAAGACCAGGATCGGGGCCACTGTGTGCAAAACGAGCTGCACAGTGGAGGTAAGTATAACATGTTTGTTATTTTTGGGAAAAAAAAAAGGAAGCTTTAGTGCTCCTTTAAGGTCATGGAGTTGCCTAGCCAGTCTCCAGACCTTAATCCTATAGAAAATTTATGAAGGGAGCCGAAACTTCGAGTTGCCAAGCGACAGCCAAGAAACCTGTAGGATTTAGAGAAGATCTGTGAAGAAGAGAGGAGCAAAATCCCTCCTGAGATGTGTGGAGACCTGATCACCACCTACAAGAAACCTGAAGGATTTAGAGAAGATCTGTAAAGAAGAGTGGAAAAAACAGACATAAATCCAGGAACATTTCAGGTCACGTGATCAGTCCCCCGCCCGAGGCGGCAGAACATCCCGTCACCAGACGCCTGACCCCGTTCTGCGGCTCGGAGGCGCCGATCCCTGGTGTCAGATCTCCCGTTATTACACTTCACCATCCAGGAAAGGCACCTTGACAGAAGATGATAAAATACCTGAACTGTCGCCTCGCCAACATTTACATAGCAAATTGACATTTTAATGCCGGCAGCCGCATTTGCATACAAATTTAATTCTCCTTTATTTTTGAAACATTTTGACTCCTGACCTCCACGACTCCCGCCGGTGCCAAAGATTAAAACGTTTTTGTTTTTTTTCTGTTGTTGTTTTTTTTTTTTTTTTTTACGCCCTGTCACACCTGAACGCAATTATACGGGAGCTTACCCTCCGCGCCGACGGGCAAGAGACGAGCGGCCCGGCGCGGGGCTCTGTCTGTTTTGATGGTAATCGGGGGGATTTTTTTTACCTTTCCGTCAGGATGATACCTGACCTCGGCAAAGAGGGTTAAACGCATCCGGCTATTTATATGCGCGTCGGGGAAACTGTGTCACATAGAGGAGTGGAAAGCGAAAGCCAAAATTAATCGTTTTTTTTTTTTGGCGGAGATAGAGAGAAGAGAGGACGGCGTAGCCTGGAACTCAAATTAAAAAGTACAGAACGATTCAAAAACTCCATACGGCGGGGGGGGGGGGGGGGGGAATAATCCAAAAAGAAGTGCAGCCAATTTATAAGGGAATAAATTATACGCTTTTTTGAAGGGCAACTCCGGTCATTGGACCTATTCAAATGGAAAAGTCAGGCCTACAATCGTGTGATCCATACTACATATAGTATAATAGCGGGTGGCAGTGGCACCACGGTTTAGGAGCTGAAGTTGTGAAGATTTCTGTGTCACCAGGGCCTGGGACAAGGGGTGGACAGAAGGGACAGCTGCCCTGGGCGCAGCGTGTATTTGTAGGGATGGGGCATCATGAATTCCTTCTGTTACAAGGCTGACAAGAGTAGTGACAGCGGCATCACTACTTCTGTCAGCCCAGCGCTGGAAGCAGCAAAAAGAGAAAGAGAGAGATGGGAGGAGGTGTGGGCTGTGCTCTCTCTCTCTCTCTCCATCCTCCTCATAGGCTCGCACATAATAGGGCAGGGCTCAATTTGACATCTTTGCCCTGGGCACTGGATGAAATTGTCCCGGCATTGCGTGTCACTGCCCCACCTCCCCACTCTCAAAACTACAAGTGGTGGCTGCTGAACCCTATTCTTCTTGTAAACCTGCCCAGATCAGTTTACAGAACCATCATAAGCCTGATTTTTAGGAATTTTTCAACCATTCTTTGTATTCTCATTTCGATAAATCGTTCTACCGTTATCCATTTATCCCTCATTTTTAACAGACACATCTGCTTTGGACCACGTTCCCTTCTAGCCACTACTTGACATGCATGGTGCAGCTTCCAGCAGCTTCTGAAGAGGACTGCACCAGGGAAGTAAGGATGACTCCAGAAGGTAAGGGAGGCTCCTCAGAAGCCATTTCAAGTCGATTGCACCCTTTAAAGCCCCACCTGGGCAAAAACAAATTTGTTCAGATTCCTTCCTATCATCCTCTCTAACCTATCCTGATACTCTTTTTACGCCCCTTTACCTGGTGAAGTCCGATATACTAACCTAAGTACCCTCTCCAGGTCCCTCACTGCCACCGGTTCCGGTGCAGCAACTTGGCGCTCCTAGACCACTGGTTCACTGCCCCCCCCCCCACAATGACCTCATCCCCATCTCTCTTCTGAGAGGACCCCACCAGTGACCATCCAATCGGAAGTGTCCACATCTCACAGGTTGATATACTCACCTAAATACCTTATCCAGGTCCTTCACTGCCATCGGTTCCAATGCAGGGGACCGCAGATCCAAAGCTGTGATGGTGCCCCAAGACCACTGGTCTCCTGACATCCCCACAATGACATCATCCTCTTCTCTCCTCTGAGAGAACTCCAGCAGTGACCATCTAATCGGAAGTATCCACATCTCACAGGTTTCAGGTTGATATACTCACCTAAGTATCCCGTCCAGGTCCCTCACTACCACGGTTTCAGTGCAGATGACCACTGATAAACTGCTGCAATGGCATCCCAAGACCACTGGTTCCCTGCCGTCGCACAATGAGGTCATCCCCTTCTCTCTTCTGAGAGGACCCCACCAGTGACCATCCAATTGGTAGTGTCCACATCTCACAGGTTGATATTCTCGCCTAAGTACCCTATCCAGGTCCCTCACAGCCACCAGTTCCAATGAAGGGGACTGCAGATCCACAGCTGCGATGGTGCTCCAAGACCACTGGTCTCCTGACATCCCCACAACGACATCATCCTCTTTTCTCCTCTGAGAGGACCCCAGCAGTGACCATTCAATCGGAAGTGTCTACATCTCACAGGTTACAGTTTGATATCCTCACCTAAGTACTCCATCCAGGTCCCTCACTACCACCAGTTTCAGTGCAAATGACCACTGATAAACCACTGCGATGGCACCACAAATCCATTAGTCCCCTGCCATCCCCACAATGATTCCCTTCTCTCCTCTAAGAGGACCCCACCAGTGACCATCCAATTGGAAGTGTCCACATCTCACAGGTTACAGGTTGACATACTCACCTAAGTACCCTGTCCAGGTCCCTCAATACCATCAGTTTCGATGTGGGCGACTGCTGACCCATCGCTTTGATGGTGCACCAAGACCACTGGTCCCCTACCATCCCCATGATGATGTCACCCCTCTCTCTTCTCAGAGAACCCAGCCAGTGACCGTCCAGTTGGAAGTGTCCATATCTCACAGGTTGATTTACTCACCTAAGTACCCCATCCAGGTTCCTCACTGCCACCAGTTTCAATGTGGGCGACTGCGGATTCACTGCTGCGATGGCACCCCAAGGTCACTGGTCCCCTACCAACCCAATGATGACGTCAACCCCTTCTCTCTTCTCAGAGAACCCAGCCAGTGACAATCCAGTTGGAAGTGTCCACATTTCACAGGTTGATGAACTTGCCTAAGTTCCCCCATGCAGATCCCTCACTGCCGCCGGGTTCGTGGGCGACCGCTGATCAGCCGCTGCAATGGCTCCCCAAGACCACTGGTCCACTGCCGCCCCCATGATGATGTCATCTCTTTCTCTCTTCTGAGAGGACCCCACCAGTGACCATCCAATTTGAAGTGTCCAAATCTCACAGGCAGTGACATGCCCAGGTAAAAATCTTTGCGTGTCGGGAACGCTTGCAAAATTGCGTGCTCTCTGGTCACACAGAGAAATGCGCTGCCCTTAAGCAGATGTGTGGTAGTGCCATTAATTGTACCCCCACACATCTGGAAATGCGTGTGCCAAACTGCACGGTGCCACAGCCCCATGCAGTTGGGTGCAGCGCACTTTTGGAAAAGGATCGGAGACTTCTATTCCAGTTTCCCGTTCATAGGACAGCCCATTGACATAAATGGGCTGCTGTACGCGCCATGCATAGAAACGTGCCTTCACTCGGGTGCACCTGTAAGTGAGTGAGTGAGTGAGTGAGTGAGTGAATAACTTGTATAGCGCTACAAATGCGAACTAAATCGCCTCAAGGCGCTTTGCATCCAGTGACATCCTGACCCTTCAGAATAGGTGGGTCTTAAGTTTTTTCCTGAAGGCCCGGTGGTTTTCTTCCATGCGGATGTTGGTGGGTAGAGCGTTCCATAGCCGTGGTCCTTGGACTGCAAATCTTCGTTCTCCCTTTGATTTGTAGCGGGACTTGGGGATGTGAAGGAGGTTTTGGTTGGTTGATCGGAGATTGCGATTGGGGGTGTAGTGTTTTATCTTCTCGCATAGATATTGTGGAGCGTTTCCCTGTGTGCACTTGTGGGTGAGACAGAGGGTCTTGAATGTGATCCGATCCTTTACGGTTAGCCAATGAAGGGTCCTTAGTGATGGGGTGATGGATTCCCAAGGTTTTTTTCCCGTTACCAGCCTGGCAGCCGTGTTCTGGATGACTTGTAGGCGCGAAATCTGGTATTTGGGTAGTCCGAGGTAGAGGGCGTTTGCGGAATCGAGTTGGGAGTTGATAATTGTTCCAACTACTACTGCTGTATCCTCTTTTGGGATGAAGGGGATGAGTCTACGTAGTAGACGGAGGAGATGGTGAGCTCCGCTGACTACTGATCCAATTTGTGCGTCCATCGACATCTCTGAGTCAAAGATGACTCTGAGACTTTTGACTTTGGTGCTCGGGGTAACGGTCTGTCCAAGGATAGTGGGGAGTGTCCAAGAAGTCTTAGTTTTTGTCTTTCGGTTTGCGTGGAGGAGAAGGAGTTCTGTTTTGGATCCGTTGAGTTTGAGGGAATTCTCAGTCATCCATTCATCGATCAATGTGAGACAGGTTTCCAATCCGTGATATTGGTCTTTTTTCCCGGTGATACGAAAGTAGAGTTGGGTGTCGTCAGCATATGAGTGGTAGCACAGGCCCTGTTTGCTGATGATTTTGAGGAGTGGGCGGAGGTAGATGTTAAAGAGCACGGGTGACAGGGGTGATCCTTGGGGGACTCCGCAAGAAATTGTGCGAGTTTCAGAGGTGAAGGCTCCTAGTTTCACTGTCTGGGAACGATTGTCTAGGAAGGATGCGAACCAGTGTAGGTCAGGGTCTGCGACTCCGGCTACTTCTTTAAGGCGAATGAGTAGAGTTTTGTGGTCTACTGTGTCGAACGCTGCACTGAGGTCCAGCAGCACCAGGAGACATGATTCTCCGTCATCTGCTGCTTCGAGGGTGTCATCCCATATTTTAAGAAGTGCTGTTTCTGTGCCATGGCCTGGGCGGAAGCCTGATTGTAGTGGATCCAAGAGTTTGTGGGTGTCCAAATAGAGTTGTAGCTGTTGTACTACTGCTTTCTCCATGATCTTGGAGATGGTGTTGAGGCTTGTTACCGGTCTGCGGTAGTTTGGGTCTTTGGGGTCCAGGTTGGGTTTCTTTAGGAGGGGTTTGATTATGCCTTGCTTGAGAGAGATTGGAACAATACCTTCTTTGAATGATTGATTTACGAGGTGTGTTATGGTGGGTGCTAAAATGTCGGTACATTCTTTCAGGAGTTTTGTAGAGATTATGTCATTTGGAGATGTGCTGTCTCTGAGGCTTCTGATTATATTTTTGGTGGTGTCGATGGTGATCGGGACCAGCGAAAATTTTGTCAATTGTATAGTGTTCATATTGATTTCCTCTATTTGCTATGGCAGAGCAGGGTTGGTTGTTTTTTTCTGTTGAATTGATTCTCGAATGTTTTCGATTTTGTCGATAAAAAAGTCCGATAGCTCATTACAGAACTCTTGTGTTTCGTTTGCTGAAGGTTCTAGGCAGGTGGGGTTCATAGTTTGAGTTACTAGTTTGAAGAGTTCACGAGGTCGGTTTAGGCCTTTTTTGATGGTGTTTGAGAAATGTTCCTTTTTTGCTTTGAAAATTGCTTTGTGATATTTCTTAGTGAGTGCTTTGTAATTAATGTGGTTTTCCTTAGTTGGGTTTCTTCTCCAGGCTCCTTCGGCTCTTCTGCGTTCTTGCTTCAGTAGGGTAAGAGTGTCATTAAACCAGCCGGAGTTGTTTCTGCGAATGAGGGCCCTGCGTCTCGGAGCGACTGTGTCTGCTGTTTGTAGTAATGCTTTGTTTAAGGAGTTGAGTGTTTGTTCCGTTGAGTGGTTGAGATTTTGCGTTCCTATTTTATTTGATAGAGTAGTTTTGAAGAGTTCCGAGTGTAGTTTCTTCTGAGATCTTGTCCATTTTGTTGTTATTGAGTGTTCTGATTTTTGGGAGATGGTGTTGGTGGTAAGTTTAAATTTGATAGCGTGGTGATCCGTCCATGGTAACGGCATGTTGTCCACTGTGTTGATGTCCAGATTTTGTTTGAAGATGAGGTCCAGAATGTGCCCCGATCCATGCGTGGGGGCATTTATCAGTTGCTGCAGACCTAATTCTTCCAATTGGTTGATGCAGGAGGTGGCGATGGGGTCCTGAGTGGAGTTAGCCCAGAGATTGAAGTCCCCGAGTAATAGGAAGTTTTTGGTTTTTAAAGTGTATGTCAAGATGAATTCGGTAAAGGGTGTGAGGAGATTTGTCTTTGGTCCTGGCGGTCTGTAGCATAGCAGTATGTGAATGGTGTCCTGGGGTGTTGTTTGGAGTTGCAGAGTGAGTGTCTCCATGAACGGCAATGAGTTCTGTAGAGTTGGTTTGATGATAGAGAGGTGAGATTTGAAGATCACTGCTAGGCCTCCTCCTCTTTGTCCTGTTCTATGCTCAGTTAGGATGGAGTAGTTCTCAGGCACCAATTCTGTTAGGATGGTGTTACAGTCAGGTGTTAGCCAGCTTTCCGTGATAAAGAGGCAATCTATGTCGTTTTGCGTGATGAAGTCGTGAATTTCCTGTCTGTGCTTGATTGCCGATCTGGTGTTGATCAGGGCGCAAGCTATATGTTGTAGTTGAAGTGGTGTTTTCGTGTTTTTGATAGTCGATTGTCGATTGATCCTTAGCAGTTGTTCTTTTCGTAATATTTTTTGGGTGGAGGTTGGTAATGTTGAGGCAGTATTCCTTAGCCTCTGGAGGGTGTCCGCTGAGTATTTAAAGTTGCACATGATGGGAAGAAAAAAAAGGTGGTGGGATGGTGAATAGGGCCCAATGACCTAACCTCCCCCTTGTTGGTCCAGAGGAAGGCGAAAAACCCCAGCCGAGTCAGGCCAATTGCTACAGCAGGGGAAAATTCCTTCCTGACCCCTCGAGAGGCGATCGGGTAAACCCTGGATCAACTTCCTAGAGGTAGGAGGTGCCCCAGTGTGCTTACCAGGTCACCACACACGGGCCCGCTGGAGCGCGAAATGGGGAGAGGGTGATGGGATGGTCGGAGTTAAGCCTACAATGTGGCTTGGGCCACATTGTAGATGTGGCCCAAGCCTTCCAGGATGTAAAAAGAAGAGAAGACTCAGGCCTGCCATGTCATACGATTGCGGGATCAGGTAGAGGGGGGTGTCAGTTGGAAGTGTCAAGGTTACAGGTTTATATACTCACCTAAGTACCCTGTCCAGGTCCCTCAATACCATCGGTTTCGATGTGGGCGACCGCTGATCCTTCGCTTCGATGGTGCACCAAGACCACTGGTCCCCTACCATCCCCATAATGATGTAATCCCCTTCTCTCTTCTCAGAGAACTCAGCCAGTGACCATCCAGTTGTAAGTGTCCATATCTCACAGGTTGATATACTCACCTATGTACCCTATCACGATCCTCACTGCCACCGGTTTCGATGTGGGCGACTGCTGATCCACTGCTGTGATGGCACCCCAAGACCACTAGTCCCCTACCATTCCCATGATGACATCACCCCCTTCTCTCTTCTCAGAGAACCCAGCCAGTGGCCATCTATTTGGGTGGGTGGAGTTGGGCTTTAAAAATCACTATTAAGCACCCTAATGTCCTCTTCCTCGTTGACTCCATCATGCCCAAATGATCCTGAAATTCCCCAAATTTTGCCAAATCAAAAGCTCCCAGTTTGGCCATTCCCTACGGACGAGGTCATCCCTCAGCTCCCCTTCCTATAAGCACCTTACCTGGCAGCACTGTGCAGTGAGGTGCAACCTGATTGGCTCAGAGTTCCACCCCTCCGCCACCAGTCTGAATTTGGGATTTTCACTGATTTCGGTACATATGAGTTACTGTATATACTCGAGTATAAGCCAAGTTTTTCAGCACATTTTTTGTGCTGAAAATGCCCCCCTCGGCTTATACTCAAGTCTGTGTCTATATTCAACTTTGTGCGCCTGATCCCGGCCAGCCGTAGGTCCCCTGAACCCCAAATTTGGCACACATGTAGCCACACTCTGTAGGCACCCCTTCCATACACTCCCATGTTAAATGGTAATTTCTCTGGTGAATTTTGGGACCCAGTACCGGCCAGCCGTAGGTCCTCTGGACCACAAACATGGCACACATATAGCCCCACTCTTTCTCTACAAGTGTGCAAAGTTTGTTGTCCAGTGGACCTACGGCCGGGGAGCACCGATTTCTTCAAACCCAGGGACCCCTTCGATAGACTCCCATGTTAAAGGGTAATTTCTCTGGTGATTTTGGGGACCTGGTTCCGGCTGGCCCTAGGTCCCCTGGACCTCAAACATGGCATACATGTAGCCCCTCTCTTTATCTACATGTGTGCAAAGTTTGTTGTCTGGGGGACCTACGGCCGGGGAGCACCGATTTTTCAAACCCGGGCACCCCTTCCACAGACTCCCATGTTAAACGTCAGTCTAGTCACACAGCGCCATAGATCAGGTAGGGAGATTGGACACAGTGAGGCATGGGCACAGTGACAGTGAGGAATGGGCACAGTGAGGCATGGGCACAGTGAGGCATGGGCACAGTGAGGCATGGGCACAGTGACAGTGAGGCATGGGCACAGTGACAGTGAGGCATGGACACAGTGAGGAATGGACACAGTGAGGCACAGTGAGGCATGCACATGGACACAGTAAGGCACAGTGAGGCATGGACACAGTGAGGCACAGTGAGGCATGCACATGGACACAGTGACAGTGAGGCATGGACACAGTGAGGCATGGAGACAGTGAGGCATGAACACAGTGAGGCATGGGCACAGTGAGGCATGCACATGGACACAGTAAGGCACAGTGAGGCATGGACACAGTGAGGCATGGACACAGTGAGGCATGCACATGGACACAGTGAGGCATGGACACAGTGAAGCATGGGCACAGTGAGGCATGGACGCAGTGAGGCATGGGCACAGTGAGGCATGGACGCAGTGACAGTGAGGCATGGACACAGTGAGGCATGGACACAGTGAGGCATGGGCACAGTGAGGCATGGACATGGACACAGTAAGGCACAGTGAGGCATGGACACAGTGAGGCATGCACATGGACACAGTGACAGTGAGGCATGGACACAGTGAGGCATGGGCACAGTGAGGCATGGGCACAGTGAGGCATGCACATGGACACGGTGACAGTGAGGCATGGACACAGTGAGGCACAGTGAGGCATGGACGCAGTGAGGCATGGGCACAGTGAGGCATGGACGCAGTGACAGTGAGGCATGGACACAGTGAGGCATGGACACAGTGAGGCATGGGCACAGTGAGGCATGGGCACAGTGAGGCATGGACATGGACACAGTAAGGCACAGTGAGGCATGGACACAGTGAGGCATGCACATGGACACAGTGACAGTGAGGCATGGACACAGTGAGGCATGGGCACAGTGAGGCATGGGCACAGTGAGGCATGCACATGGACACGGTGACAGTGAGGCATGGACACAGTGAGGCATGGGCACAGTGAGGCATGCACATGGACACAGTAAGGCACAGTTAGGCACAGTGAGGCATGGACACAGTGAGGCACAGTGAGGCATGGGCACAGTGAGGCATGGGCACATGGACACAGTGAGGCAAAGTGAGGCATGCAGATGGACACCCTAGGCTTATACTTGAGTCAATAAGTTTTCCCAGTTTTTTGTGGTAAAATTAGGTGCCTCGGCTCATATTCGGGTCGGCTTATACTCGAGTATATACGGTATATGCAAAAAATACATAAAATATTTTCCTTAACAACTTTTAATACACAAATAATGTTTTCTTAGAGCCGGTTCACACCAGGGCGGCACGACTTCGGGGGCGACTCGGCGGCGCGATCTCAAGACGACTTGAGACGCCCGCCAAGGCGATTTGCATAAGACTTCTGTATAGAAGTCAATGCAGGTCGCCTTGGGTCGCCCCCAAAAGTAGTACAGGAACCTTTTTCTAAGTCGGAGCGACCTGAGTCGCTCTTACTTAGAACGGTTCCATTGAAAAGCGTAGGACGCGACTTGTCAGGCGACTGAGTCGCCTGACGAGTCGCCCTGGTGTGAACCGGCTCTTAGATTTTTTTACAAGACTACATAACCGGGTTGGCTGGTGTTTTCTATCATCTGCCATGGGTTTTGACCCAAGGTGGAGGTGGTGGGGGGCACAAACTTTTGCACTCGATGTAAGGAGTTAAACTGACAAAAGGCACATGAAGCAGATGGATGAGCACTTGGGGCCCCGCTATTGTATATTTTTTTCCAGGGTAAAAAGGTAGACTATGGGTTTAGAAGCGCCTCTTCCCCTTCCAGCCTCGTTAATAATTGATGGCCTCCATCCCATCAGTGATTATCATGACTTCATTGCGTTATTTATCCATCGAGCGGGGGAAGGAGAGGGCAGGAGACAGGCTTTTCAGATTGCATTATTTGTCAGATGCGTTTAGCGTTGAACAGAAATGATGGCCGTCCCCACGTGTCAGGCGATATCCGAATCCTCCTCTTATCCAAAACGCACGTCTCAGGGTATAAAGCAAGCCTGGAACGTCAAATTCTTTAAGCAGCACCAAACTGTGCCAGAAAGTACCTCTTGTTATATCGCTGAGCCCCTCCCCCCCCCCCCCCAGGGCACCATGCTTCTCTAACCAATAGAAGGGCTTGTATTGTGCGGGGGTGTGGTTCAGCTCTGACTCACAGCTGAAAGTCAAGATTTGCATATTGATTGCTCAGGGTTTGGAGCTGTGGGCTGCTTGGTGAGGTGTCAAAAGTATTGGGACGCCTGCCTTTACACACACATGAAATTTAATGACATCCCAGTCTTAGTCCGTAGGGTTCAGTATTGAGTTGGCCCCGCCCTTTGCAGCTATAACACCTTAATTTCTTCTGGGAAGGCCGTCCACAAGGTTTAGGAGGGTGTCTATGGGAATGTTTCACCATTCTTCCAGAAGAGCATTTGTGAGGTCAGGCACTGATGTTGAAAGAGAAGGCCTGGCTCTCAGTCTCCACTCTAATTCATCCCAAAGGTGTTCTATCAGGTTGAGGTCAGGACTCTGTGCAGGACAGTCAAGTTCCTCCACCCCAAACTCGCTCATCCATGTCTTTATGGACCTTGCTTTGTGCACTGGTCCTAATCATTTGGTGGAGGGTGGATTATGGTGTGGAGGTTGTTTTTCAGAGGTTGGACTTGGCCCCTTAGTTCCAGTGAAGGGAACTCTTAAGGCGTCAGCATACCAAGACATTTTGGACAATTTCATGCTCCCAACTTTGTGGGAACAGTTTGGGGATGAATTAGGAGCGGAGACTGATGTTGGACGAGAAGGTCTGGCTCACAGTCTCCGCTCCTAATTCATCCCAAAGGTGTTCTATCGGGTTGAGGTCAGGACTCTGTGCAGGACAGTCAAGTTCCTCCACCCCAAACTCGCTCATCCATGTCTTTATGGACCTTGATTTTCAAAAAGTTCTGAATGGTTAAAGTCAACTTTGAAACTTGTCTGACGTGTCATTTTTTTTGGTGAGGAGGTGATAGGATGCCTCCTCGACCGCCTGTTTCAACCCTGTAAAGCCCAAACCATCACACTGCAACCGCACTTGGTGTTCTGGTGGTACTGCCTGCCGGTCGTACAGTTTTTGCCGCAGTATGTGTACAAACCCCCTCCAGCCAGCGTTAGATTAATCGCAATGAGATTCATAGGCATTATTTAAGCGTAGCACCCTCTAGTGTGCTACTAGTGCCAGTGTAGGCAAATTTAATGTGCACTGCCGAAAAATTCATTAGTTATCATTTCATTAGTTTTTTTGTTTGTTTGTTTGTTTTTTTTTCATTTTTCGGGTCATTCGTTATGATCGCAATTTGTAAATTTGTATAATCGTAAATTAGAAAATTTGTAAAGTAGAAAATTCGTAATTTCGTCAATTCAAAAAATTCTGAAAATTCTAAAATCCGAAAATAAGAAAGGAAATCCGAAGATTTGAAAGAACGAAATCCGAAAATTCTAAATAATAACTGACTATTAAATTATAGGCATCGGAATTTCCTTTCAAATTTGGCTGTTAGTGAACGTAACGAATACGAATTCATCCGAAGTTACGAATGATTCCGAAATAACGAATGCCGCATCTAAATGAATGGAACGGACCGAATTAATAATACATAATATTAATAAAATAATTATTTGTTGCAAAGTACCTGCATATGACGTGTTGTGCATGTTACCTTTTGATTCTCTTCTCAATAAAACTGAAATGTTTAAAAAAAAAATATTAATAAAAAGGTTTTATAATTATTATTGTTATTAATTTTTATTAATTCATTACGTTCCATTCGTTTAGATTTTGGATAATTCGTAACGTATTCATTACGTTCACTAACAGCCAAATTTGAAAGGAAATTCCAATACCTATAATTTAATAGTTAGTTATTATTTCAGATTTATGAATTTACGAAATGTATGAATTTTTTAATTTTCGAATATTCTGAATTAATTAATTAAACGGGTTTTCGTTCATTCGGATGTTTTCCGAATGAACGAATTTGTCGAAATTCGTTAAAAAATGAATTCGGAACAAAACGAATTGCACTTGTCTAAAATTTTCGTTAGGACTCATGGTGAGCTATGAGAGAACAATGGGGGAGTAGGTATGTGAGTCATAGTACTCATGGTGAGCTATGTGAGTCAAAAATAGAATCGGGTTACTGTAGGTCAGGCTGGATGGCTCTACAGAGGCAGGCATCTGGAAGTTTGGAGAAACTTCTAGAAGTTAGTGGGCGGAGGCCAGAGGACCTGATACTTACGGGAGTCTGACCAATCCTCGGGCAAAATGTCCTGGCAGGGTGGATGGATCAGCTCTTAAATATGATAGAGCCTGGCCAGCAGGGGTGGGAGATGGAGTGCTGAGGTGGCTGTCGGTGGTCTAGTAGGGGTCTCCTAGTTCTAGGGGGGCTCTGCCTCCAGGCTAGGCTCTGGCTTACTTAGGAATATCCTTTCAGCCGAATGGTTTGAGGAGGAATCATGGCTGAAGAAACAGCAGGGAGCAAAGAGGACATCAGCATACCCAGGGGGTTTACAAAGGGGGAGACAGATTTCTGAGGACAGCGCTGTGCTTAAGTCTTCATTCCGTGTCCTGGGAGATCTTCGGAGCAGCCAGGTGGGCTGGTAAACAAGCAGCCAGGTGGGCTGGAAGCACCTGCAGGCGGTGGAGATTCTCCTGTAAGCAGTTTGAAATTTGTTGTGCTATTGTGATGGAGTTGATAAAATTACTATATTATGTCTATGTTATCCCTCTCTTTTAAGCACTCAAATATTGTTATTTTCTTTTTTTCTTTATTATTTTTATTGTTTATTTTCTTTCTTGTTGCGATACACACACATATATATATATATATATATATATATATATATATATATATCTCTTAGTAATCTTATAACCAGCCAGCAGTGGGTTTCCTTACTCAAAAATGACAAACAGATGTTTTATCCACTCCTTACTCCTTTACCCCCTCCTTTCTGCCCCTCCCATCGTCTACTAAAAGATGGCTGCGGAGCTTTGGAATGTGATGCCTCATGGGAAACAGATGTCGACAGGAAAAGGACCATATACAGATGAGCCAATAATATACACATACGTGATGACGTTTGCTTATGTCACTTTGTTTATATAAGGGGCTGTGACCTTGAATAAAGGCCTGTTGATGAGAGAGAGCTCATACTGACCAGGGTGTCCCAGTGTGATCCTTTTTTGCATGCATGCATTCACATCACTTTGAATTTGGGTAAGAGGCAGAATAGAACATACATTCTGGTTTTGGGCCGGAAGAAATCTATTACACTATTTTTCTAAAGGGGACTAAGAGCAACTAGTCCTCAAGGGACTATAGCTACTGATCCTGAAGGACTAAGGGTGACCAGGAAGGAGAACAATCCAGGATCCATACTTTGTACAGAGTAAGGAAGTTGTCCCCATTCATCGTTTCAGTCAAGTTGGGCATCCCATAATTCCTTTACCCAGTGGGAAAGTGGGGGAACGCTGTTCCGGCGCCTCCAGCACTGAATGTATGTAACGGCAAGAGGAGGAGCTGAAGTGTGATAAACGGTCTATTGATGCTGGCCTCTGGGGGAATCTATTGTTGCCATTGAAAAGAATGTCCAAAATCGCATGGCAAGTCGCGCAAATGTAAACGGATCCTCAATGGATCCTAGTCGATCCAAAACTTAAAAAAAAAAAAGTTTGAACCTCAGAAATACTTGAAGACTGGGCTCTGAAAGCAGCCAATGTGCCGTCAGACTGGGTATTAGGGGGGTATTGGGGGGGGGGTCATTGTCACCTTTTTGGCAGTTTTGTATTGTGGGAAATCTTCTGTAGGTTCTGCATATTCTGTAATTTATATAAAATGATCCATATAATATATCCAATCTAATTTATATGTAGCGCTACCCCCAGTTAAGAGAGCCGCTGATATTGATTTGGGCCCTGCAGTGCACCGCTGTCAACCCCCGGCAATCGGCTCTAACCTCCCGTGGCACAGCTGGTGATAGAGAGATAGGACCGCGTGATCGCAACTGTTGGTGACACAGTCCTATAACAAACATACACAGAATATACTTTAAAACTCCTATTAAAGTAAGCGGAACTGACACCAAATGTACTTTACCCAGATATTTTACTGAGGCTAATGGGCAAGTAATAAACAACAGTATAACAAGTTGCAGATCCCTGCAATAAACAGTAATAAAGATAAACAGAGTAATCAGAATAATAAAGTATTGCTATGCAACTCTAGCGCTGCCCTTTTACAGCTACTTCCCCTCATGGGTAGACTAACACCCAGCAATGTCTACCTATGCAGTCAGGCCTGACTGATCTAAATGGAAGTTCAGTGAAACAATATTCGCTAGCAATCTCTCGGTGGTGCACTTGAAGAACAACTTTGTAATCCCAACGAATAGTAAAGATAAAGTATCTGTCTTTAAACAGCTCTCACCACCTGGACAAGTCCAAGTCCGTTTCCTCCATCGATTCGTCTAGGAACAGGAATCCACCGACATCCAAGTCTTCAATCCTTCTGGTGTACTGCAGCAAGGAGGATTAGATGTCTCTAAGGCTCTGCTAGGCTGGCAGAGGGCTCTTTGGAAGGGAGCACACGGCCCGGGCTTCAGGCCTTGTGCACACAGCAGTTCAGCACAGACATCCTCTTGCTAGGAGAGGGGGGGTCCAAAGAGAGCGACCAAAACTCCGCCTCCCCTTTATAAAGTCTGCCCCAGCAGTCTCTGTTCTGGAGCAATGCACCCTGGGTGCTGCAAGATGTACTGGGAGATGTAGTCTCTTTCTCTCCTCTGCTTTCACTTCCAGTAATGTCTCTTTACTTCCTCCCGACTCACCTCTCACCTGGAACTTCTTATCTCTCTGCATTAAAGGGGAACACCCCGCTACACACTCCCCCCACTTGAACTCTTTGGTCCCCAAAGATAAACTTCAACAAATACTGTTTACCATTTTGGACAATGTCGAGCATGATGTTGGCATAGGGAATTCCCACCAAAACTTTGGGATGGAACTCTCTTGCCCACAGGTCACACTACCATGAGTGGCCTGCCTAACTGTGCCAGAGAGTGAGCTGGGGTTGCCCTCCACCAAATGGACGGTGGAAGGATCAGGTTGTTCAACACTTCTCCTAGCCGTTACAACAGAGTCCTCTGAGCTCGTCCCCATTTGGGGGTAAGTTAGTTTCTTGGGAGGCCTGATGACTCTGCGAGCCCTCTGCTCTCTTGGTGCTTCTGACTCTGGCACCACAGGCTCTTCTTCAGGAGTAAGTTCAGGTAACATTGCTGGTTCTGGAACCTCTGATTCAGAAGTCGACTGACGTATGGAATCTCTAGAGTCCTCCTCTGCGCAAGTGTCAGGAACATCTTCCCAGTAATCAGCTGAGGGACTGAAGGGTATGAATTCAGTAGCCTCCGGATTCAGCGTTGCATCTGGGGTATCCCCTCCATTTGGGAGATCTATGGCGGACGTTCCCAGAGTCGAGGGAGGCCACAGCCAGTCCAGTTCTCCACCTTCTTCTGTACTCAATTGGGAGGCCTCCCCATCTTTGGCTCGAGAGGTCTGGGACCGAGTGTTCGGCCTAGGAATATCCAGGATAGAGGCCGGTTCAGGGGAGTCTCTCACGGGAGGTATTCTGACTGCCTCAGCAAGTGGGAGCAGGTGGTTCCGATGCCACGTCTTCAGTGGACCCACCTTTCCTTCTGGCTTTAGTTTGTAGACAGGCAAACCGGGCAACTTCCTACAGACAACATAGGGCTCAGATCTCCACCTGTCGGCAAGCTTGTGTTTTCCAGGGACCCCCAGATTGCGTAGCAGTACTCGGTCCCCGGGCTGCAGATCTTGCACTCGAACCTTCAGATCAAAATTTCTCTTGTTGCGGGCCCCCCTTTGATCCGAAGCTGCCTGGGCTTGTTCATAGGCCACCTGCAAGCTACGTCTAAGTCTGTCCACGTATCCCTTGTGGGATGTAGCTGAGGTATTGTCTATAGAAGTGCCAAAGGCCAGGTCCACAGGTAGCCTTGCTTCTCTCCCAAACATAAGTCGATAAGGGGAGTAGCCAGTGGCGTCACTTGTGGTACAGTTATAGGCATGTACTAGGGCTGATATGTGCTGACTCCAGTGTTGCTTCTTCTCTGTTTCTAAGGTTCCCAACATGTTGAGCAGGGTCCGGTTAAATCTCTCCGGCTGAGCATCTCCTTGTGGGTGGTAAGGAGTGGTTCTGGTCTTCTTTATTCCTAATGAATCCAAAAGTCTTCGGATCAACCGACTCTCAAAGTCCCTTCCTTGATCTGAGTGGAGTCTCTGTGGTAGTCCGTAATGGACAAAATACTTCTCCATAAGTATCTTGGCCACGGTGGATGCCTTCTGGTCTTTGGTTGGGAAAGCTTGAGCATAGCGGGTGAAATGGTCGGTTATTACCAGAACATTCCCCAATCCACTCAGGTCGGGTTCGAGGCAGAGAAAGTCAATGCATACCAGATCCATTGGGCCTTGACTCTGTAAGTGGCCCATTGGGGCAGCTTGATGGGGTAGGGTCTTTCTCTGAATGCATCGTGCACAGGAATGGCAATACTCCTCTACTTCTGCCCTCATGCAGGGCCAATAGAACCGATTTCTGACAAGCTGGAAGGTCCTTTCTGCCCCTAGGTGACCATGATGGTCATGCAGGGCAATTAGTACAGTCTCTCGGTGCTTCTCTGGAAGAAATAACTGCCACTTATCTTCTGAGTCATCAGAGGGGCCCCTTCGGTAGACCACTCCCTGATGTACCTGTAGCCTGTCCAATTCCTTCCTCAACAGGCGAGCCTCCTTTGAGGGGTGATGTAGGAATTTGTTGGGATCCTGATTCTCCAGGGCTTCGAAGACCAATCTCCCCATGGGGTCTTCCAATTGGTCACACCTCAACTCCTTCTTGGACAGTCTCGGTAGGTTGTCTTCCTCCAGTTGAGTTACCCCACAATAGTGTTTGGGGACTCCTACCATGGTAACCCCTATTTCTTCTGCTCTGGAGCCTCCTCTGGCTTGGAATTCAGCCCCTTGACAAAGGGCCCGCACCCCGTCCGGTGCCACTTGGGTCCAATCTTCCCAGTCATTTGTCGTGGCATGAGACCTCCGGGACAGGGCATCTGCATCCCTATTTCCGGCTCCTGGTCTGTACTTCAGACTGAAGTTGAATCCAGACAATGCGGCCAACCACCTGTGTCCGGTGGCATCTAGTTTTGCGGTGGTGAAGAGGTAGGTCAGGGGGTTGTTGTCTGTCTTCACAGTAAACTCTGCCCCATACAAGTAGTCTTTTAGCTTGTCTACTACCGCCCATTTGAGGGCCAGGAATTCCAGCTTATGAGTGGGGTAATTCTTTTCTGAGGGGGTCAGGCTCCTGCTCACATAGGCCACTGGTCGCAGTTGTCCTTCATGTTCTTGGTAGAGTACACCACCTAGACCCTCATGGCTGGCATCCACATGTAATTCATAAGGTCTGGTAGGGTCGGCGTAGGCCAGGACTGGGGCAGTGGTTAAGCTCCTCTTCAGAGCATGAAAGGCCTCTTCACACCTTGGGTTCCACTGATCTTGAACTGACTCACCAGGCCTCCTGGGCCCTGAGTCATCCTCTTCCCCTTCTGCCTTTAGCAATTCATTCAACGGGCGGGCAATCCGAGCAAACCCCTCCACAAACCTCCTATAATAGGAGCAGAACCCCAGGAAGGATCTGAGCTCTGTTACTGTGGTGGGTCGTGGCCAGGAAGTGACTGCTTCCAACTTCTCAGGATCTGTGGCCACCCCTTCTTCAGACACTATGTGCCCCAGATAGTTCACAGAAGACTGGTAGAACCGACACTTCTCGGGAGAAAGCTTAAGTCCCTCTTCGCTGAGTCTTCTCAATACTTTCTCCAACCTGGCTTCATGTTCTTCCAAGGTTCTTCCAAAGACAATGACATCGTCCAAGTACACAAGGACTTCTATAAGATTCATGTCTCCAACAGTCTTCTCCATAAGGCGTTGAAAGGTAGCAGGAGCTCCAGACAGACCCTGAGGCATCCTATTGAATTCGAAGAATCCCACCGGGGTTATGAAGGCTGTCTTCTCCCTGTCTTCTGGGTGCATAGGGATTTGATAGTACCCACTCTTGAGGTCCATCACACTGAACCATTTGGCTCCAGACAAACTTTGTAGGGCATCTTCTATCCTTGGCGTGGTGTATTGGTCAGGGATGGTTCTCCTGTTGAGAGTCCTGTAATCGATACAAAGCCTCAACGACCCATTCTTCTTTCTGACCACCACGATTGGGGAGGCATAGGGACTTCTAGACTCCCGGATCACACCAGTCTTCTTTAGTTCTACAAGTTGTTCCCTCAGATCCTCCAGATCTGCCAGGGGGACCCGCCTGACCCTCTCTCGGAAGGGCTTATCTTCTTGGAGGCGGATCCGATGGGTGGCACTTCTTGCACACCCCACATCGAATTCATCTTCGGAAAAGATCTTCTCCCACCTGGTCAGCTGGGCCTTGGCTCTTTCTTTCCAAGCCCTGGGTAGGTTCGGGTTTTCCACGGACAGTTTCTCCCAAACATCTCCTCCGTCACCCGTCCCCTTGACTTCGGACCAAGTGACCGGGGCAGCAGGGCTCACCTGACCAAGCAACACTCTGGCAGGGATCTCCATGGGTCCTCCCGTAGTGTTCCTAACACTCACCGGAACTCTGCCATGGGCCTTCTTCAGGGCCTTGAACGGAATCACTTCTGGTATCACTTCCAGGCCTGAGGACTCTTCCCTTGGGTCTGATTCCAGCATGACAAAGGGGCCAGGTTGTTCCCACGAAAGCTTCACAGTGGCCCTAAGACAGGTTACTTCTCCGGGCTGTAGCACTACTCCTTTTCTGCCAAGTCTCCACACCTTCCCTATCCCCTCTCCTGGGGTCTTCTGCTCTAAGACCAGTCGTTGGTAGGCCGTCTTTAGCATGGGATGGATTTTGGTGGCTGAATGGTTTCTCTCTTTCACTAGAGGGGTCAGGAGTCTCCTACACTTGGGCCATTTGCGATTTCAGAGTGTCAACCTCCGCATCTCTTTCTGGGCTCTTGACCGAATGGACCAACACTGGTACAGGTGTGACATTCGCCACCTGCTGATCTTCCTGCAGCGCCTCTTCCTCCCTAATAATTTTTATTAGATCAGAGTAGGTTAGTGACATTCCTCCTCCTGATGTTTTCAGGTGCAGCCAGACCGGGTCTGAGCGCCGCGCTCCCCTCATGATCTGCTTCATGCGTGCTTCATCTGCATCTTTGGGCAGCATTCCCTTCTTCAGTACAATCTTGCATAACTGCCTGTTCAGCCTTCTAACATATTCTGACAGTTTCTCATTCGGCTGCTGGAGAGTGTGTTCAATTTGATAAATCATCTCTGACACCTTCTCCAGCTGACCAAACTCTTCCTGCAGCATGGCCAGGCAATCTTGAGCTGTACAGTTTTCATTTCCAAACCGGAAGCTCTTCACCGCTTCTGCCGCGGCACCTTTCAGACTTTCTAAGACTCGCTGTCTCTTCTGTGCCTCAGGCACCTCCCATGCTTCTACTGCCTGCAATGCCTGTTCCATCCAAGTGTCAAAATCTTCCTCCCCCGCAGGGACGGGGAGCTTCCCTGAGAAGGTGCTAAGCTTCCGGTAACCGGCCTCCACATGCACCGTACTGCTTTTCTGGCACTTAATTACAAGGTCTCCTAGAGCATTCAACAATTCAGGCCCTATAGCGGCCAGCGGTGATCCCGGGCTTAATAGTTCCTTAAGCTTTTCTGCTTTAGGGGATAGTGGTGGAGATAAATGTGGGAGTGATGGCTTTGGTGTCTGAAACCATTCTTCCTTCACTGGCAGCGTATGTATCAAGTGATAGATCTGATTATCTATGGCTTGTATACTCTGACTTTTAAAATGCTCTGGGATTTCGTTTTTCCATTCTACCAGTGCGTATGTAAACGAGATCACTGGATGTGGCCTAAAATCCATCACCCATGCTTTGTGGCTCGGAGACAGTAACAATACGAGCTGTTTTATCTCCTCTTCCTTCCATCTTTCCCCGGGAGTAAAATGACTACCGCCGCGGTTGGATCGGCGCCAATCGCTGCGCACCACTGTGACATTGCCAGCGGGTCCATGCTGGTACTTCTGACCGGCTTGATTGCAGCGTGCAACGTACAAGGATCCCGGACTCGAGCCCCCACGTGTAGCGCTACCCCCAGTTAAGAGAGCCGCTGATATTGATTTGGGCCCTGCAGTGCACCGCTGTCAACCCCCGGCAATCGGCTCTAACCTCCCGTGGCACAGCTGGTGATAGAGAGATAGGACCGCGTGATCGCAACTGTTGGTGACACAGTCCTATAACAAACATACACAGAATATACTTTAAAACTCCTATTAAAGTAAGCGGAACTGACACCAAATGTACTTTACCCAGATATTTTACTGAGGCTAATGGGCAAGTAATAAACAACAGTATAACAAGTTGCAGATCCCTGCAATAAATAGTAATAAAGATAAACAGAGTAATCAGAATAATAAAGTATTGCTATGCAACTCTAGCGCTGCCCTTTTACAGCTACTTCCCCTCATGGGTAGACTAACACCCAGCAATGTCTACCTATGCAGTCAGGCCTGACTGATCTAAATGGAAGTTCAGTGAAACAATATTCGCTAGCAATCTCTCGGTGGTGCACTTGAAGAACAACTTTGTAATCCCAACGAATAGTAAAGATAAAGTATCTGTCTTTAAACAGCTCTCACCACCCGGGCAAGTCCAAGTCCCTTTCCTCCATCGATTCGTCTAGGAACAGGAATCCACCGACATCCAAGTCTTCAATCCTTCTGGTGTACTGCAGCAAGGAGGATTAGATGTCTCTAAGGCTCTGCTAGGCTGGCAGAGGGCTCTTTGGAAAGGAGCACACGGCCCGGGCTTCAGGCCTTGTGCACACAGCAGTTCAGCACAGACATCCTCTTGCTAGGAGAGGGGTGTCCAAAGAGGCCGACCAAAACTCCGCCTCCCCTTTATAAAGTCTGCCCTAGCAGTCTCTGTTCTGGAGCAATGCACCCTGGGTGCTGCAAGATGTACTGGGAGATGTAGTCTCTCTCTCCTCTGCTTTCACTTCCATAATGTCTCTTTACTTCCTCCCGACTCACCTCTCACCTGGAACTTCTTGTCTCTCTGCATTAAAGGGGAACACCCCGCTACATATATCTTGTTTTTTTTTTAATTTACTCAAGATGGCTCTTGTGTGACCGACGTCGCCCCCTACCTCTGCCGTTCCGCCATTGCGAATGTGGATTTTCTGTTGGAGGCGCCCAGTTGATGGATTTTCATGGCAGCTGTAAGTTCAATGGACCAAAACATGAATGATTGCTTGTGCCTGTGTTGTCCTCTTGTGCCTGTGCAGGCTCTTAGAGTATCCATTGTACCTAATAGGAACTGTCTGAAATATGGCTTCTGTCATTTGGGCTCCGTCTACAGCCCTCCATTGTTATGGCAAAATGGTGGCTGCCATTGCGAAATTTCATGGACACTATTGTATTAACCACTTGCCTACCGGACACTTTCACCCCCTTCCTGCCCAGGCCAATTTTCAGTTTTCAGCGCTGTCACACTTTGAATGACAATTGCGCGGTCATGCAACACTGCACCCATTTTTACAATTTTTTCCAAAAAATTGAAGTTTTTTTTGGTGGTATTTATTCACAGCTGGGTTTTTTATTTTTTGCTAAACAAGCGAAACAAAGTCTGAAAATTTGGGGGGAAAAACGTTTTTCATAGTTTGTTATAACATTTTGCAAACAGGTAATTTTTCTCTTTCACTGATGTGCGCTGATGAGGCTGCACTGATGGTCACTGATGAGGCTGCACTGATGGGCACTGATAGACTGCACTTATGGTCACTGATAGGCTGCACTTATGGTCACTAAAGAGGCTGCACTGATGGTCACTGATGAGGCTGCACTGATGGGCACTGATGAGGCTGCACTTATGGTCACTGATGAGGCTGCACTTATGGTCACTGATGAGGCTGCACTGATGGGCACTGATAGGCTGCACTGATGGGCGCTGATAAGGCTACACTGATGGGCGCTGATGAGGCTGCACTGATGGGCACTGATAAAGGGCTACACCGATGTGCACTGATGGGCATTGATAGGCTGCACTGATGGGCACTGATAGGCTGCACTGATAGGTGACACTGATGGGCACTGATTGGCAGCACTGGTGGGCACTGTTGGAAGTACACTGATAATCAGTGCCCTGATTATCAGTGTACATGTCCCTTTCACACAAGCCGGTTATCGGCTCTCCTCTCCCCTCCTCACACTGTCAGCGTCTGGAAAGGAATGCTGATAACCGGCTTGTGTTTACGTCCATTATCAGCTGTCATTGGACACAGCTGATCAGGTGGTAAAGGGCCGCTGTGATTGGCCCTTTACTACGATATGTGATCAGCTGTGTCCTAAGGACACAGCGATGCAGGGAGTGCGCAGGCAGCGCGATCACGGGAGGACGTCCATGGACGCCCTTCCGGTAATGTAAGCCCTCACTGTAGCCATCTTTCAGCTATAGCACAGGCGGGAACCGGTTAAAATGACAGGCCTCGGGATGAAACAAATCCTCCTACATAAGGTGTACCTGTATATCTGCAGCCTTCTCTTCCCGTCATCCGTTCAAAGTTCAGAATTTAGACAGCTTGCCTGAGCTTTCAAAAAGCGGAGGGCAGGGAGCTGAAGTTACACTCTGGAGATCTCAGTGAGGAGAGCTCTGAGAGCTGATTGGAGGGAACGGACACACCCTTTTCACACAGCACACAGGAACAGAGGTGAAGCTGTCAATCACAGGCTGTGTGCTCCAGCTCTTGGTGTTAGGAAAACTTGTCAGAAGTGACTTCTGCAGATAGCAGAGGCAGGAGGCAGCAGACAGAAATGACACTAATGCCGCCGTACACACAACTGAAATTCCGCTCAAGCCTGTCTTGCATACACACGGTCACACAAAAGTTCGGTGAAGTTTCGACTGCCAAGAACGCAGTGACGTAAAAGGCTACAACAAGCCGAGAAAATGAAGTTCTATGCTTCCGAGCATGCGCTGAATTGTTTCCGAGCATGCGTCGGAATTTAGCGCATCAGACTTTTTACATCGGAAATTCCGAACATGTGTACACGGCATTAGTGCTCTGGACTGAGACAAGTACACACTATAGAGGGATATGCTTTGTCCGAGGATTACAACCACTTTAATACCTGGAGTCACTGACCGGAGAAGGCCAATCCAGAGTTCTGAACGTCTCACTTCACTTGCCACTGTGGCAGATCATTCACGTCAGGACGTATTTTGGGTACCAGGGATACTTCTAAAGCCTGCACAGACATAAAAGCATAAGATAGACGCTGCATAGTGTAGAAAGTTTTATTGCTTTCACTGCCTCATCTTCTAATTTGCCAGAAAATCCAGGCTGGCCTTTCAGTAATTTGTCTAAAGGCGCTCCGTTCCCTTTGTGCTGCGACTTGCTCTCGGAGCGGATATTTTCCTAAGAAAACTTTAATCTCAGTCGGAGTTCCCCAATGAAATGTCAGTCGGGGAGGAGGCCAAATCTACGCTGGAAACACAATCTCCTTTTCTCCCCGTCTTCTTGTTAGTAGCGGAACGCATCTGCTGTGTTGTTCGTCTCGCATCTCTTTTAAATCTTTCCTATGAAGGCCGCTATCACCGAATTCTCTGATGCCGAGCAATTTTAGGTCCAAAAAAATTCCATTATTTGTGATAAGAAAGAGCCGCGCTGTCGCAGAAGAGCACGTCGGCAAAGTATTCTTCCCCGGAGTGGGGTGGGCCATATAGAGGGGTGCAGACACCTGCCTTAAAGGACTCTCCGCTATGGGAAAGCTGATTGAACAGAAGATCTCGGGAACCGGGGGGGGGGGGGGGTTGGTTAGCCCTTCTCTGTTCCGTAAAAGCGATCAGGCGGTTTTAGAGCTGCCCGGATCACTTTTACTAAACAGCCAATGGCTGGCCGTAGAAAACACCAATGCCATGATCCTCGTATCACCACTTGCTAACAGGAAATACAAATACCCGTGGCAGTCAGCAAGTGGTTAACAAGGGAAGCTCACGTTCACTCATAGGCAGGGCTTATTCCCTCAGAGAATAGGTCCAGGTACTCCCCTCTTCCAAGTCAGCCCTTGTTTCTGGCCCCTACCCACCTCTGAGCACTGTCCCTTGGTTCCACCCCCTACCCACCTCTTAGCACAGTTCCTTAGTTCCACCCCCTACCCACCTCTGAGCACCAACTCTTGGTTCCACCCCCTACCCACCTCTGAGCACCATCCTTTAGTTCCACCCACTACCCTCCTCTGAGCACCGTCCCTTGGTTCCACTTCCCACCCACCTCTGAGCACCGTTCTTTGGTTCCACCTCTACCCACCTCTGAGCAGCGTACCTTGATTTTACCCCCTACCCACCCCTTAGCACCGTCCCTTGGTTCCACCCACTACCCACCTCTTAGCACCGTCCCTTGGTTCCACCCCCTACCCACCTCTGAGCAATGTCCCTTGTTTCCACCCCCTACCCATTTCTAAACAATGTCCCTTGGTTCCACCCCCTACCCACCTCTGAGCATTTTTCTTTGGTTCCACCCCCTACCCACCTCTGAGCACCGTCCCCTGGTTCCACCCACTACCCACCCCTTAGCACCGTCCCTTGGTTCCACCCCCTACCCACCTCTGAGTACCATCTCTTAGCTCCACCCTGTACCCACCTATTAGCACCGTCCCTTGGTTCCACCCTCTACCCATCTCTCAGCACCGTCCCTTGGTTCCACACCGCCCTACCCACCTCTGAGTACTGTTCCTTGGTTCCACCTCCTACCCACCTCTGATCACTGTCCCTTGATTTTACCCCCTACCCACCCCTTAGCACCGTCCCTTGGTTCCACCTACTACACACCTCTTAGCACCATCCCTTAGTTCCACCCCCCTACCCACCTATTAGCACTGTCTCTTGGCTCCACCCTCTACCCACCTAATAGCACCGTCTCATGGTTCCACCCTCTACCCACCTCTGAGCACCGTCACTTGGTTCCACCCATACCTACCTCTGAGCACCGTTCCTTGTTTCTACCTCCTACTCACCTCTGAGCACTGTCCCTTTTTTCCACCCCCTACCCACCTCTGAGCACTGTCCCTTTTTTCCACCCCCTACCCACCTCTGAGCAATGTCCCTTGGTTCCACCCCCTAGCCACCTCTGAACACTTTTCTTTGGTTCCACCCCCTACCCACCTCTGAGCACTGTCCCTTGGCTCCACCTACTACCTACCTATTGGAACCGTCCCTTGGTTCCACCCACTACCCACCTCTTAGCATTGTCGTGCCTTTGTGTGGGTTTTCGTTCACACACCAAAGACATGCTGGTAGGTTGATCTAGGTCTACATTTGCCCTAGTATGTGTATGCTTGTGGATAAGGGACCTTAGATTGGTAAGCTCTTTGAGGGCAGGGACTGATGGCAATGAATAGTATGTAAAGTGCTGCTTAGGTCATCAGCACCATATAAATAGCTATAATAAATAAACACACAATAATTATTGGGGAGTATGGATGGAAGTCACTGGCCCATGGTGATGGACGATATGGTGCCATGTGGTGATGGTAAGAGTGGTATGTAGGGGGCTGGGTCTTGGGGAAGGATATAGAAGGTATGATATAAATAAAGGAGATAGGTGTGAAGGGAGCGAGAGGAAGCACAATGGGGGAAGGTAGGGTGAGAAGCTGGATGACAGCAAAAAAAACGCCCCTGATCTGCCCTCCCGAGTAATTCATCCAGTGGAGTGGGGGCGCTCTAATACAGGAGGTGTGTTACTGGCCGGGTCACCAGGTGAAAACAGAGGGGAAAGAAGACTAAGAAAGGAAAAAGAAAGCAACCACCACATGTATTGGTTTGTAAGCTGCAATGTATTACATTTTTGGTATTGGATTTAATACGGTTTTAAAAATATCCGTACCTGGAGATCTTTAACCGCTTCAATACCGGGCACTTTCACCCCCCGTCCTGCCCAGGCCAATTTTCAGCTTTCACACTTTGAATGACAATTACTCAGTCATGTAACACTCTACCCATAATTTGTAATACAATTTTGCAAACAGGTAGATTTTCGTCTTCATTGATGTGCGCTGATGAGGCTGCACTGATGGGCACTGATGAGGCTGCACTAATAGGTGACACTGATTGGCACTAGTGTGCACTGGTGGGCTCTGATAGGCTGATAAGCACTGATAGGCGGAATTGATGGGCAGCACTGATGATAAGGCACTGATTGGCAGCACTGATGGGCACTGATAAGTGGCACTGGTGGGCACTCATGGGCACAGATGTGAGGGCACTGGTGGGCACTGATGAGGCTGCACTGATTGGCACTGGTGGGCACTAGTGGGCTCTGATAGGCACTGGTAGGCACATTGAGGCGGCACTGATAGGAAGCACCGATGGGCACTGATAGTTGCCACTGGTGGGCACTGATTGGCAGCACTGATTGGCACTGGTGGGCACTAGTGGGCTCTGATAGGCACTGATAGGCACATTGAGGCGGCACTGATAGGCACTGATAGTTGGCACTGATTGGCAGCACTGATGGGCACTGAGAGGTGGCACTGACAGGCACAGTTAGACGGCACTGATGGGCAGCACTGATGATGAGGCACTTATTGGCAGCACTGATAGGTGGCACTGATGGGCACTGATAGGTGGCACTGATTGGCGACACTGATGGGCACTGATACGTGGCACTGATGGGCACTGATAGGTGGCACTGGTGGGCACTGATTGGCGACACAGATAGGTGGCACTTATGGTGAGGCACTTATTGGCAGCACTGATAGGTGGCACTGATGGGCACTAATAGGTGGCACTGGTGGGCACTGATTGGCGATGCAGATAGGTGGCACTGATTGTCAGCACTGATATGTGGCACTGATGGGCACTGATAGGTGGCACTGATGATGAGGCACTTATTGGCAGCACTGATAGGTGGCACTGATAGGTGGCACTGATGGGCACTGATAGGTGGCACTGATGATGAGGCACTTATTGGCAGCACTGATAGGTGGCACTGATGGGCACTGATAGTTGGCACTGATTGGCAGCACTGATGGGCACTGAGAGGTGGCACTGACAGGCACAGTTAGACGGCACTGATGGGCAGCACTGATGATGAGGCACTTATTGGCAGCACTGATAGGTGGCACTGATGGGCACTGATAGGTGGCACTGATGATGAGGCACTTATTGGCAGCACTGATAGGTGGCACTGATAGGTGGCACTGATGGGCACTGATAGGTGGCACTGGTGGGCACTGATTGGCGACACTGATAGGTGGCACTGATGGGCACTGATACATGGCACTGATTGTCAGCACTGATATGTGGCACTGATGGGCACTGATAGGTGAAACTGATGGGCACAGATAATTTTAAAAGTTTCGGTAGTGATACACTGATACTGATATTTGCCTGTATGGGAAAAGCTGGCAGCAAAAAAGGGTCCCTTTAAGACATTTTCTAAAAAAATGAAATGAAATTCCTGGTCCCGCCCCCAAATCTTTGACATAAATTTGTTTTTCTGAGGGAGACAATTCTGCCTCTTGTTCAGGTGAAGCCAAACGGCTTTTTTAGAGAGAAGAAAAAAAAAAAAGAAGAAGAGAGCTGCAGCCGGGGATTGTGGGTAATAATCGCAGATGTCTCTACAATAGCGCGGGCAGATCCGTCGCCGGCTTTCTAAGTGACTCAATTATGTAGAAATTTGTGATTGTCATCTCCAAAGTTCTTTTCATTCCCGACATAAAACTCTCTCACACACACAAAAAAATAAAAAAAAAAGATTTTTGTCACCTGAACTTTTAAGTACTTTCTGGCGCTGCCAATCACTCGCTCCTTCTGACAGGCACGACTAAATATGGATAAAAACCGTCTGTCACCGCCGCCGAACAGGACACGATGTATTTTGGAGGGGGGAGGGAGGAGTACGAGCGATCATATTCATCGGAATAAATTTTTTGGCAGAGATTTTAACCTCTTCCGCGTCCGACATGTTGCATCTGCCGCGTTCTGGGGTGACATCTGAAAGAGACTTTTTACTGATTTATTTTTTTATTGAAATATGATTTTTATTGAATTAAAATTGTAATATTCTTTATACCTTGTACACGGCGGCCAAATACAGCGCATCCCGAAATTACTCACAGCGCTTCACTTCTTCCACATTTTGTTCTGTTCCAGCCTTATTCCAAAATTCATTTTTTTCCTCAAAATTCTACAAACAATCCTCTATAATGACAACGTGAAAGACGTTTGTTTCAAATCTTTGCAAAATTTATTAAAATTCAAAAACGAAAAAATAAATTCCATGTAGATAAGTATCACAGACTCCTCCCATGTACATAAGTATCACAGACTCCTCCCATGTACATAAGTATCACAGACTCCTCCCATGTACATAAGTATCACAGGCTCCTCCCATGTACATAAGTATCACAGGCTCCTCCCATGTACATAAGTATCACAGGCTCCTCCCATGTACATAAGTATCACAGGCTCCTCCCATGTACATAAGTATCACAGGCTCCTCCCATGTACATAAGTATCACAGGCTCCTCCCATGTACAGACTTTTGTACATGGGAGGAGTCTGTTATTTTTCAAAAGCACACAAACTCTATGTATAGGTGATACAAACCACTCAACACTGACAGGGGTGCTCACAATGATCAGCTATTATTTTAATTTATATTATGTAAAACCTTTATCCCAAAAAAGAAAAAAAAATGTTTGCTGTAACTGTTTATGAAACGTGGTTTAATGACGCTTGTGGCGCATCCCTATTCACTTGAATGTGTCACCTTTGGTGGCAGAACAGTTTTTGCTGCTGTGGCCACGGCCTGTGTACCGATATGAACGGCTGCATTCCTGTGTTTAGGTGGGCTGTTGGTGGGTGGTAAAACTGCAGCTCAACCACCATTAACTGGGCTTTCGACTCACCAAAACGTCCCAAAAAATATCCAACGTGTCACCAAATTTTAGTCTGAGTGTGTTGGGATTAGGGATGAGCTTCGTGTTCGAGTCGAACATACGTTCGACTCGAACATTGGCTGTTCGATCGTTCGACGAAGATCGAACGATTTGGGCCGTTCGCGCCAAATTCGAGTGACGCGAACGGCCCACAATGCACTACGCCATCGCAGTGTCATCCAGGCGCTGTGATTGGCCAAGCATGCACTGTGACCCCGCATGCTTGGCCAATCACAGCGCCGGCAGCGAGGAGAGCAATGATTGGCCACAGGCAGGATGCCTGTGGCCAATTATTGCTGAGGGTGTTTAGTACACGCCCCACACTATAAAAGGCCGCCAGCACGGCGGCCTAGTGTAGTGTGTTCCGGAGCAGGGATAGAGTAGCATAGGCAGGGACAGTGACTGTTATTTCTTTCTTGCTTAACCTGGATTCCTTTAGTTTAGGGAAAGAGAAGGATAGGTAGGGAGAGTGTCAGTGTGTTTTGTGCTTCTGCTATAGTGTGCTTAAAAAAAACATTTATTCTAGGGACAGAAAACTCTAGGTAGGGACAGTGTCAGTTTCTTTCACTCTGCAAGTCCTTGTTTCCAGGGACCTGTAAGGACAGTGAGTTAATTGTCCTTGTGCTATATTGTGCTTAAAAAAAACATTTATTCTAGGGACAGAAAACTCTAGGTAGGGACAGTGTCAGTTTCTTTCACTCTGCAAGTCCTTGTTTCCAGGGACCTGTAAGGACAGTGAGTTAATTGTCCTTGTGCTATATTGTGATTAAAAAAAACATTTATTCTAGGGACAGAAAACTCTAGGTAGGGACAGTGTCAGTTTCTTTCACTCTGCAAGTCCTTGTTTCCAGGGACCTGTAAGGACAGTGAGTTAATTTTCCTTGTGCTATATTGTGATTAAAAAAAACATTTTTTCTAGGGACAGAAAACTGTAGGTAGGGAGAGTGTTTTTTTTCTTTCACTCTGCAAGTCCTTGTTTCCAGGGACCTGTAAGGACAGTGAGTTAATTTTCCTTGTGCTATATTGTGCTTAAAAAAAACATTTTTTCTAGGGACAGAAAACTGTAGGTAGGGAGAGTGTTTTTTTTCTTTCACTCTGCAAGTCCTTGTTTCCAGGGACCTGTAAGGACAGTGAGTTAATTGTCCTTGTGCTATATTGTGCTTAAAAAAAACATTTATTCTAGGGACAGAAAACTCTAGGTAGGGACAGTGTCAGTTTCTTTCACTCTGCAAGTCCTTGTTTCCAGGGACCTGTAAGGACAGTGAGTTAATTTTCCTTGTGCTATATTGTGATTAAAAAAAACATTTATTCTAGGGACAGAAAACTCTAGGTAGGGACAGTGTCAGTTTCTTTCACTCTGCAAGTCCTTGTTTCCAGGGACCTGTAAGGACAGTGAGTTAATTTTCCTTGTGCTATATTGTGATTAAAAAAAACATTTATTCTAGGGACAGAAAACTGTAGGTAGGGAGAGTGTTTTTTTTCTTTCACTCTGCAAGTCCTTGTTTCCAGGGACCTGTAAGGACAGTGAGTTAATTGTCCTTGTGCTATATTGTGCTTAAAAAAAACATTTATTCTAGGGACAGAAAACTCTAGGTAGGGACAGTGTCAGTTTCTTTCACTCTGCAAGTCCTTGTTTCCAGGGACCTGTAAGGACAGTGAGTTAATTTTCCTTGTGCTATATTGTGATTAAAAAAAACATTTTTTCTAGGGACAGAAAACTGTAGGTAGGGAGAGTGTTTTTTTTCTTTCACTCTGCAAGTCCTTGTTTCCAGGGACCTGTAAGGACAGTGAGTTAATTTTCCTTGTGCTATATTGTGATTAAAAAAAACATTTTTTCTAGGGACAGAAAACTGTAGGTAGGGAGAGTGTTTTTTTTCTTTCACTCTGCAAGTCCTTGTTTCCAGGGACCTGTAAGGACAGTGAGTTAATTGTCCTTGTGCTATATTGTGCTTAAAAAAAACATTTTTTCTAGGGACAGAAAACTCTAGGTAGGGAGAGTGTTTTTTTTTTTTCACTCTGCAAGTCCTTGTTTCCAGGGACCTGTAAGGACAGTGAGTTAATTGTCCTTGTGCTATATTGTGCTTAAAAAAAACATTTATTCTAGGGACAGAAAACTCTAGGTAGGGACAGTGTCAGTTTCTTTCACTCTGCAAGTCCTTGTTTCCAGGGACCTGTAAGGACAGTGAGTTAATTTTCCTTGTGCTATATTGTGCTTAAAAAAAACATTTATTCTAGGGACAGAAAACTCTAGGTAGGGACAGTGTCAGTTTCTTTCACTCTGCAAGTCCTTGTTTCCAGGGACCTGTAAGGACAGTGAGTTAATTGTCCTTGTGCTATATTGTGCTTAAAAAAAACATTTATTCTAGGGACAGAAAACTCTAGGTAGGGACAGTGTCAGTTTCTTTCACTCTGCAAGTCCTTGTTTCCAGGGACCTGTAAGGACAGTGAGTTAATTTTCCTTGTGCTATATTGTGATTAAAAAAAACATTTATTCTAGGGACAGAAAACTCTAGGTAGGGACAGTGTCAGTTTCTTTCACTCTGCAAGTCCTTGTTTCCAGGGACCTGTAAGGACAGTGAGTTAATTGTCCTTGTGCTATATTGTGCTTAAAAAAAACATTTTTTCTAGGGACAGAAAACTGTAGGTAGGGAGAGTGTTTTTTTTTTTTCACTCTGCAAGTCCTTGTTTCCAGGGACCTGTAAGGACAGTGAGTTAATTTTCCTTGTGCTATATTGTGCTTAAAAAAAACATTTATTCTAGGGACAGAAAACTCTAGGTAGGGACAGTGTCAGTTTCTTTCACTCTGCAAGTCCTTGTTTCCAGGGACCTGGAGAGACATTGAGTGAATTGTCCTTGTGCTATATTGTGATTAAAAAAAACATTTATTCTAGGGACAGAAAACTCTAGGTAGGGACAGTGTCAGTTTCTTTCACTGTGAAAGTCCTTGTTTCAAGGGACAGAGAAGGACACCTGAAGGTAGCCCTTATTGCTTTTTTCCCATCTCCCTGCAGGCCATCTATTAGAATGTCTGGAAGGCAAACAAGGAGAGGCAGACAGTCAGGAGGCAATAAAAGAGGGCAAGCAGGCTCTGTGTCTGGGGGCAACAGTGCTGGTCGTGGACGCGGTGCATTGTCATCAGCACATGGCCATGGGACACGCTTGTCCTTCTTTTCGGCAGCTGGACATGTTGAGCCACATCATGCCGAAGACTTGGTAGAGTGGATGACCAAGCCCTCCTCCTCCTCCTCATCCTCTCTCACCCAGGCTCAGGGTACTGGAAAAGCAGCTGCCAAAGCATCGTCTTCCCTGGTATCAATGTCAGACAAATCATCAGTCACTCCTTCCCTAGACCCACCATGTCCTCCTCCTGAGGAGTCCCCCGAACTGTTTCAGCACAGTGTTGGGTACATGCTCCAGGAGGATGCCCAGCGTTTCGAAGGGTCTGATGATGAAACCCAGCTAGAGGAAGGCAGTAGCGTGAGAGCAGACAGAGGGGATGCTCAAGAAGGACACCAATCTGGCAGTCATGTTCCAGCAGCTGCAGCATACTGCCAGATTGGCTCCAGTGATGAGGAGGGAGGGGATGATGAGGTCAATGACTCCACGTGGGTGCCTAATAGGAGAGAGGAGGAGGAGGAGGATGAGGAGGAGGCACATCTCCAACGAGGCAGGATGCCCTTTGGTGGCCAGCGTAAGGGCAGTACACCGACGGAATCACACCGCAGAGCTCCGCCTGTGCAGGGCGCTGCCTCTGCCCGTCATTCAAAAAGTTCTTTGGTGTGGGCCTTTTTTGAGGCTAGTGCATCAGATCGCACAGCTGCTGTTTGCAACATATGTCTCAAGCGTATATCGCGTGGCCAAAACATCAGCCGCTTGGGTACCACATGCCTGACCAGACATATGTTGACCTGCCATGCAGCTCGTTGGCAAGCCTACCTCAAAGACCCACACCAAAGAACAAAGCGGACCTCTCCTTGCACCGCATCAGCTGGGATCTCCAACCCCACTATAACTTCAGTCCTCTCTGAAACATGCACTGAGAGGAATGAAGGTGTAGAATTAGGTGTGTCACAGCCAAGTACTTGCGCCCACTCTGCTAGCAGTACACCGACGTCCGATTCTAGCAGGCAAATTTCCCTGCCCCAGCTGCTGGACCGTCGAAAGAAGTTCACTCCCAGCCATCCACATGCCCAGCGGTTGAATGCTAGCTTGGCTAAATTGCTAGCGCTTCAACTGCTGCCTTTTCAGTTGGTAGACTCGGCCCCCTTCCGTGAGTTTGTGCAATGTGCGGTTCCTCAGTGGCAGGTTCCCAAACGCCACTTTTTCTCACGGAAGGCTATTCCGGCTCTCTACCGGCATGTGGAAGGCAATGTCTTGGCCTCGCTGGACAGGGCGGTCAGCGGTAAGGTGCATATTACCGCTGACTCATGGTCCAGCAGGCATGGACAGGGACGTTACCTTTCTTTCACGGCCCATTGGGTCACTCTTTTGGCAGCTGGGAAGGATTCAGGACAAGGTGCAGTAGTGTTGGAGGTTGTCCCACCGCCACGCCTCCAAAATGCTACTACTGGTTGTGACACACCTCTCTCCTCCACCCCCTCCTCTTCTTCTTCCTCCATGGCCTCTTCCTGTGGTTTGTCCTATGAACCAGCGGTGCTCCGTAGCCGTTCACGGGGCTACGCAAGTACGCAGGCAAAAAGATGCCATGCCGTGCTTGCGCTGGTGTGTTTGGGGACAGAAGCCACACTGGGGCAGAGGTCCTGTCTGCTCTGCAGGGCCAGGCCGAGAGGTGGTTGACGCCACGCCAGCTTAAGCCAGGAATGGTGGTTTGCGACAATGGCACCAACCTCCTCTCCGCCCTCCGACAGGGACAACTGACCCATGTGCCCTGTGTGGCTCACGTCCTTAACCTGGTGGTGCAGCGCTTCTTGGGCAGGTACCCGGGCTTACAGGATGTCCTGAGGCAGGCCAGGAAAGTCTGTGTGCATTTCCGCAGATCTTATAATGCCAGTGCTCGCCTGGCTGAGCTGCAAAAGGAGTTGAACCTGCCCAAGAACCGCCTTATATGTGACATGCCCACCAGGTGGAACTCAACGTTGGCCATGCTGCAGCGGCTGCACACGCAGCAGAGGGCCATCAATGAGTACCTGTGCGACTACGGCACCAGGACAGGGTCAGGGGAGCTTGGTTTTTTTTCTCCACGCCAGTGGGGCATGATCAGGGATGCATGCACTGTCCTGGCACCATTTGAGGAGGCCACGAGGATGGTGAGCAGTGACAGTGCATGCATCAGTGACACTGTACCTCTTGTCCACCTGTTGGAGCACACGCTGCGTGGAATAATGGACAGGGCACTTGAGGCAGAACAGAGGCAGGAAGAGGAGGACTTCCTTGCCTCTCAAGGCCCCCTTTACCCAGACAGTGTTCCTTCTGTCCCACCCATCGCACAGGAAGAGGAGGAGGAGGAGGAGGAGGAGGAGGAGGAGGAGGATTGTGTCAGCATGGAGGTGGAGGCTGGCACTCAGCATCATCAGCAGCAGTCTTTTAGGGATGATTTACAGTCCCAAGAAACCAGTGGACTTGTACGTGGCTGGGAGGAGGTGGCTGCGGATCATGTCGTCCTTAGTGACCCAGAGGACTCCGGAGCGAATGCCTCAGCAAACCTACGCTGCATGGCCTCCCTGATCCTGCAAAGTCTGCGGAAGGATCCTCGTATTCTTCGGATCAAGGAGAGGGACCATTACTGGCTGGCCACTCTCCTTGATCCACGGTACAAGGGTAAGGTTGCGGACCTTATGTTACCGTCGCAGAGGGAGCAGAGGATGAGACAACTCCGGGAGGCCTTGCAGAAAGGTCTGTGCAACGCGTTCCCAGAGACTGGGAGGTTGCAAACTCCTGGTCCTGGACAACGAGTTGCTGAGGCTTCGGCCAGTCAAAGAAGGAGCGGTGGGGAAGGTGGCCGTCTGACCGATGCGTTCAGACAATTCTTTAGTCCGCAGCCCCAAAGTATGATCGGTTCCAGCAACCATCGCCAGCGTCTGATAAACATGGTGCAGGAATATCTAGGGGCAAGGTCAGACTTGGACACCTTCCCCACCGAAAATCCTCTGGCTTACTGGGTCTTGAGGATGGATCACTGGCCAGAGCTTGCACAGTATGCAATTGAGCTACTGGCCTGTCCTGCATCCAGCGTTCTTTCGGAACGCACATTCAGTGCTGCTGGAGGATTTGTCACGGATCACAGGGTGCGCCTGTCCACCGACTCGGTTGATCGACTGACTTTCATCAAGATGAACCAGTCTTGGATCACCACCAGCTACCACACACCTGATGCTGATATAACAGACTAATTGATTTTAAAATGTCACATCCCTTCAAGACTGATGCTGATGCTGAGTGCCTGTGCTGTTATGTTGACTGGCTATCCTCCTCCTCCGAGTCCTCAATGATACGATTGATGATGATAGCTTGGAAGATCATTTTTGTTTATGGGTGCCGCCACCAGTGCCTAACGCCCAATTTTTCAGCCCCTGTTTAACAGGGGCGTGTAATTACAATTTTTGAAGCAATACTTTGCAACAGGGCTCATTGCTGTGCTCCAAGTACAGTATCTGTGAGGAGTTGCAGTGTTGTGCCACCAGTGCCTAAGGCCCAATTTTTCAGCCCCTGTTTAACAGGGGCGTGTCATTACAATTTTTGAAGCAATACTTTGCAACAGGGCTCATTGCTGTGCTCCAAGTACAGTATCTGTGAAGGGTTGCAGTGTTGTGCCACCAGTGCCTAAGGCCCAATTTTTCAGCCCCTGTTCAACAGGGGCATGTAATTACAATTCTTGATCTAATAATTCACAGCAGGGCCCATTGCTGCACCCACCAAGAGTAACTGTCAGGGCTTACAGTGTTGTGGCACCAGCACCACCATCAAAGGCCCAATTTTTACTACCACTGTTCAACAATTATATGTAATTACAATTCCTGATATAATAGTTGACAGCAGGGCGTTCCAGCACCAACCAAGAGTAACTGTGAGTGCTTACAGTGTTGTGCCAACACCAACAACTAAGGGGCCTATTTCTGCAGAGTATATACGGCAGGTCCCTACTTTCAAACATCCAACTTACAAACGACTCCTACTTGCAAACGCAAGAAGACAACAGGAAGTGAGAGGAAATCTACCACTAGGAAGGAAAATTCTCTCCTGTAAGAATAAATATGGGAGAAAGGTGTCTCCTCTGTACTGATGCTTTATCAGCAATCCTTGTTTCAAGAAAAACACCACATTTCAAAAACAGTTGTCATTAGGACGGAAAGTGAGGTGAAATGTTCTGAACAGGGGCACAGACAGCAAAACAAATGTTACAGGGGTGATAACCCTTACCTATGTTTTCCAAAAAGTTTAAAAATAGATTTTTGGTCTGGAGCTACACTTCAACAATGTACCTGTTCAAAATTACAAACAGATTCTACATAAGAACAAACCTACAGTCCCTGTCTTGTATGCACCGCCTGTATACGGCTGTTCAGAGTATATAGGGCCTTTTTTATTTTATGTGCAGGGTTCCCCTTAATATCCATACAAGACCCAAAGGGGCTGGTAATGGGCTGGGGTAGGGGGGGGGGGTCATGGGGTAGCTATGCCATTTTTCTTAAAGATTTTCATCCATATTACCGGGACCAGACATTACATTAAAGCCGCAAGCAGTTTTAAATGGCTTTTTTTTCCTTTAGAAGTGTCATTTTGTGCAGGGACAGTTCTAAACACGGGAAACACGTGGCACTTCACAGGCATACTTTAGACACCCCCCAGGTACGATATTTAAAGGAATATTTGACTTTTTTTTTTTCACTTTATGCATCATTAAAATGACTGCTCCCGGAAAACGACCGTTTTTAAAACTTATTTTTGCATTGATACATGTCCCCTGGTGCAGAACCCGGGTTCCCAAACCCTTTTTAGGACAATAACATGCATAATAGTTGTTATAATTAGCACTTTAGAATTCGAACGTTCGCATCCATTGTATTTAATAGGGTTCTAATGTTCGTTCGAACTTTCGGTCCGTTCGCGGGTTCTGGTGCGAACCGAACCCGGGGGTGTTCGGCTCATCACTAGTTGGGATACTATTCAGAATGTAACACGCGTCCCCGAAACGCATTCGTTTAACTTGGCCCTAAGGTTAGCTAAAATTAGCTTTTTTCAGTGTTGTATTGTCAACGCCAGGGGAGGGCTGGGCCAGGGGGAAGGGTGGCAATTTCCCCCCAGGCCGCCCTAACTTATGTTCAAAATGGCCGGCAGCCACTGCCCGCTACCATTTTCTTTTTTATTCTGGTCTAGGAAGTCGGGCCGGGGGCATGGCCATGGCGGCCGACCACTAGCTGTTGCATTCCGGGAGCTGTAGTCCGCACTCAAGCTTCTGGTGGGTGGAAAACACAGCAGCGCAGAGGAAACTACAACTCCCTGGGACCGGATTCTTGGAAGCAGACAGAGGCAGGGCGTGCCAGGGAGTCGGGACGCAGGGCTGCAGGGCTGGGCGGTGGCTGCAACTTGACCCCAGGATCAGGAGCTTTACCCCCCCAGGAGACCGTGGTGTGCAAGGACCTGCTAAGCTGAGATCGCTGAGGTGAGAGACCCTGACACCCCTAGCTGACCCCCAATCTCCCCCCCATACACCCCATGTAACCTGCCCCAGTGATCAGGCTGCATTGATGGGCACTGGAGTTGGCTGCACTGATGGGCACTGGTGAGGCCATGGACTGTGAGCTGATTCGGCGGTTCAATGGGCCACTTGACTGGACTTGCCCCCCAGGCCTAAGGCCGCCAGCCCTCCCCTGGTCAACGCAACAGGTGTCCCCACTGGAAGATTTCTCCTCACCTCCTATTCTGGAGACCACTATAAAATGTTGGATTTCCCATCAACATCTGTCCAGCGATTGTGGTCACCGGGACAAAAAAGCTGAATCTTTCCAGTGGGAACAGAGAAAGCAATAAATATTTAATGGAGTTTCTAACCCTTCCCCACTCCATCCAAAAATTATAAAAATAAAAGTTTTGGCTACTTTAATCGCCCCTAAAACTTTTGGGTGTGCTATAAAATCTGAGTATGGAGTGTCTCACCAAAGACAAGACTGCCCTGCCCGGCTCTCGTGATTGGCCCTCGGACGGGTCTCCAAGGGCTTTCCAAGATCACGGAAGACCTTCCACGGAGCCTTGGCCGGCCACTTTCACGGACCTTCCCCTGAATCATCCTCTGTTATTATTTCTTCCAAGCCCCATCCTGGTCAGCTTGAGAAAGGTTCTCCACAAATTTTTCTGAATCCAGGCCAACCTCCTCTCAGCCCCAGCTTTCTGCTTCTGCCGACCCTGCCCTGGTTATTCTCTGGTCAGCTTGCGGAAGGTTCTCCAGGAATTTTTCTGAATCAAGGCCAACCTCCTCTAAGCCCCAGCTTTCTGCTTCTGCCGACCCCGCCCTGGTTCTTCTCTGGTCAGCTTGACCTGCACCTGGATGGTTCCCCCCGAAGGGCTTTCAAAGTCCCTGGAGCTCTGGCCAGCTACTGCCTCCTCCAGGAAGTAACGTCGTCGGGTCTACACAATCTGGTAAACCAAGGTCCATCTTTCACCTTTTTTCAATGTTGCATTGCAATGCACTTCTTATTGGATGTCAACACACATCATAATGCACATCACAGCACATTGATAGGCATCATGGTGCATTTACGTTAGGGTGACCAGACATCCCCAGTTTCAGGGGACAGTCCCTGGATTGAGGACACTGTCCCCGAACCAAGTCTGTCCCCGGTTTTGTCCCCGGATTGGATTTGAACAGGGGCTGGGGCAATTTCAAAGACAGTCAGTGCAGAATAAAAAAAAAAATTCAGCATTACACACCCCCCGCTCCTTCTAGCTTAGGGGGTGTCCTTTTTTTTTTTCCATTATCTGTGCCCCTTTTTGATGATGTGATGGTCAGAACGGAGGGAATATTTCTTCAGTTTCGGGTGCATGCCCATTCAGCTCCGCTCGCATGTTCTTCTGCCTTGGCTCAAGTCCCGGGCCAGCCGCCTGCCTGTTTATCTCCTTGCCTTCCCTGGTGAAGTGATCTTCCTCTGCTCCCCATCCAGTAGTAGCCGGGGGCCCGGAGAGTAAGACTTGACAGGCTGTGAGGGGGCGGCGACGGAAAGAGAGTCACTGATTGCCGCCATTACTAGTAAAAAACAAAATATGTCCCCGGATTTAATTTTAAAAATCTGGTCACCTTAATTTACGTGCATTATGTCGCATAGAAATGTGCCACGACACGAGGGTGACCACGTGTCCCGGATTGCCCGGGACAGTCCCGCATGTTGCAGATCTGTCCCGGGCACATTCATTCCATCACAATACAGTGTCCCGGAATGAAACTGACACAGACACCCCCCGGGCCAATCTGATGCCCCCAAAAAAGGCCCCCACATGACCACTTACTCACTGACAGTACTTGTCCTGGATGGGAATGCCTGGAGGAGCACAATCCCGCCCCCTGATTGTGATTGGAGAAATCATAAATCTCGCCTCTTGTGTCCAATCACTGTGCTGTGATTCATTACAGCACAAGCTGATTTTTGGGAAGGGAGGGTGTCCCTTAATGGTAGTTTGGAAATGTGGTCACCCTACACGACACGTGCACTGGGATGCGTTTTCATTGATTTCAATGGAAAACACGCTAAGCAAAAAACACGAAGATGTGTGAGTCCGGCCTTATCCCTTCCAGACAGTAAGGAGAAATGAATTAAAGTAGAATTATCCATTACAGGAACCAGAACTTTGTTCCAGTTTGGGTAGATTGGCATAAGAGACACAACAAGAAGTGAAGGGAAATCTCCCAAAAGTGAAGGGAGACCCCATCTTGGGTTGTCACAGCAACAGGTGTCCCCACTGGAAGATTTATCCTCACCTCCTGTTCTGGTGACAACTATAAAATGTTGGATTTCCCATCAGCTTCTGTCCAGTGATTGTGGTCACCAGGACAAAAAAGGTGAATCTTTCCAGTGGGGACAGAGAAAGCAATACATATTTAATGGGGTTTCTAACCCTTCCCCAATCCATCCAAAAATTATAAAAATAAAAGTGTAGCGGTTTTGTACTTTCCCGGGTGTAATTCAAACTGGCAGAGACACCAGTGATGTGCAGTTCCTTGCGGTCCAGTGGGTCGCGCTGTCGCCTCGGGCTGAGGTTGAACCATCATTGTGTGCTGTGCCTCCTTTTTGTCCTCCCTCGGCAGTGGTATGGTGGGGCGGGGAACCCGCCGTGCTTGCTGGGAGAGGGTATAAAGGGGCTGGCCATCTTTGTCACAGGGTCGAGTCCCAGGCACCTTCAGCCTGAGGGCGTGTGGTTCGTGTCGGTCCTCTAGGCGGCCTAGGCCTAGAGGACGTCCGGAGATCGTGTCCTATCTCAGGCACCTTTAGCCTGGGGTGAGGTACTCGGATGGAGATCTGGAGCTCAGTGCCCAACACCGAGTTCCGCGAGGGAAGGAGGTCCTAGGGGACCCCGGGAGTGGGTACCCGAATCCGGAAGGCGTAATAGACCGGGGCGAGCTCCTCACTTGAAGACCTGGTGCAGCAGATTGCCAGTGACAGGTGAGCCTCCCATCGGAGACCGCCTGGAAGGAAACCCCCCCCCCTCTCTTTCGGAAACCTCAGCCCACTTTCAGGAAGGAAAGTGGAGAGTTCATTGTGTCTGGGCCTACTTGCATCCACACCTCCTTGTTTGTTCTGTTCTTTAAGGGAGTCTAACTGATTATGCTGCTCACTCGAGAAGAATAAAGGATGGTGTGGGGCTCTTTTCTGGTGGACATTGTTCAAGGTAACTCCAGGTGCACAACACTGACCCGAAGGTAAAGAAAGAACTTTGCTTACACCGCACAGACATCATGTGGTGAAGGCTTGGTGTGATGACCCCGCTCTCTCCCCTCTAAGGTACCCCTAGACAAGAGAAAGAAGAGCTGATGCAAAGAGGGGGGTGAGGAGGCCGCTACAAAAGTTTTGGCTACTTTAATCGCCCCTAAAACTTTTGGGTGTGCTATAAAATTTGATTATGGGTGTGTCTCACCATAGACAAGACTGCCCTGCCCGGCTCTCGTGATTGGCCCTCGGACGGGTCTCCAAGGGCTTTTCAAGATTCCGGCCGGCCTCCACGGAGCCTTGGCCGGCCACTTTCGTGGACCTTCCCCTGAATCCTCCTCTGTTATTATTTCTTTCTTCCAAGCCCCATCCTTGTCAGCTTGAGAAAGGTTCCAGAGGAGTTTCCAGGCTGACCCCCTCTCAGCCCCAGCTGTCTGCTTCTGCTGACCCCACCCTGGTTCTAACCCTTCCCAACTCCATCCAAAAAAAATAAAAAAATTAGTTTTGGCTACTTTAACCACCACCAACATTTTTGGGTGTGCTATAAAATCTGATTATGGGTGTGCCTCACCATGGACAACAAGACTGCCCTGCCCGGCTCTCGTGATTAGCCTTTAAGATCCCGGACGGGTCTCTAAGGGCATTTCAAGATCCTGGCCAGCCTCCACGGAGCCTTGGCCGGCCACTTTCGTGGACCTTCCCCCGAATCCTCCTCTGTTATTATTTCTTTCTTCCAAGCCCCATCCCGGTCAGCTTGAGAAAGGTTCCAGAGGAATTTCCAGGCTTACCCCCTCTCAGCCCCAGCTGTCTGCTTCTGCTGACCCCATCCTGGTTCTAACCCTTCCCCACTCCATCAAAAAATAAAAAAAATTAAAGTTTTGGCTACTTTAACCACCCCCAACATTTTTGAATGTGCTATAAAATCTGATTATGGGGGTGTCTCACCATGGACAACAAGACTGCCCTGCCCGGCTCTCGTGATCAGCCTTTAGGATCCCGGATGGGTCTCCAACGGCTTTCCAAGATCCCGGCCAGCATCCACGGAGCCTTGGCCGGCCACTTTCGTGGACCTTCCCCTGAATCCTCCTCTGTTATTATTTCTTTCTTCCAAGCCCCATCCTGGTCAGCTTGCGAAAGGTTCTCTAGTTTCCCTGAGTCCAGGCCAACCCCCTCTCAGCCCCGGCTGTCTGCTTCCACCACCCCGTGGCCCAGTTCTTCTCCAGTCAGCTTGGCCCACATCTGGATGGTTCTCCAACAGGTTTTCAAAATCTCTGGAGCCCTGCCCGGCTAACGCATCTCCCAGGAAGTAACGTTTTTGGGTCTACACAATCTGGTAAACCAAGGTCCATCTTTCACCTTCAGGGGCTTCCCGAGATCGTTGACCACCCATCGCCCTCTTCCCTAAACTTTTTATAAATTGGCCACTGGCCACTGCATTATTCCCGCCACGAAAGCACAACCAACTTTATGGTGTCAGCTATCTGCAGTGATAACTCAGGTTGACAAAACGGGATATTTTGAAGGCTCCATCCACTTTGTGAGTGAAATGAGATTTCTGAGCTGTCAGCTGAGCCGGGTCAATCAAGGCAACCCTGGCGTACCCAGAGGAAATCACTTCCGCATGCCTAGCACAGCCGCTCTCCTCCTGTGGCAAAGCGAAGCTCTGAGGGACGCGGATTCCGCTCTGTCGCAGACATTAAGGGGACGCGCTCTTATTTGACAGACGCCGAGCCGCTGAATTGACAATCAACTCGCCTTTATTACAATGCACTCCAGCCGGTAATAGAAAATGTGGACTGTTTTATTTTTCCTTTTAAAGTAAATGGATTTATTTTACTGAATAGACTGGAGTTTACTTGCTGGGAGTTGAGGCACTTTTTGAAAGCAAAATATTTCAATGTCAGAGGAGGAAGAGTTCTCCTCATTATAGAGGTTTCCTTCCAGGGACGTGTACTGCTCCACCTGTAGGCTGCAAATAGACACTGCGACTTTAGCAAAATGCACTTTTATAATAGGAAAAATTACTAATTGGCTGCCTGATTATAATGGGAAGTATGATCTGGGTTACACCGCTGGCAGTGCAACCTACCCTTCACTAGAGAGCGGTGACATCACTGAGAATGCAGCCTATCCAATCACTAGAGACCGGTGACATCACTGAGAATGCAGCCTATCCCTTCACTAGAGAGCGGTGACATCACTGAGAATGCAGCCTATCCCTTCACTAGAGAGCGGTGACATCACTGAGAATGCTGCCTATCCATTCACTAGAGAGCGATGACATCACTGAGAATGCTGCCTATCCATTCACTAGAGAGCGATGACATCACTGAGAATGCTGCCTATCCATTCACTAGAGAGCGGTGACATCACTGAGAATGCAGCCTATCCAATCACTAGAGACCGGTGACATCACTGAGAATGCAGCCTATCCCTTCACTAGAGAGCGGTGACATCACTGAGAATGCAGCTTATCCCTTCACTAGAGAGCGGTGACATCACTGAGAATGCAGCCTATCCAATCACTAGAGACCGGTGACATCACTGAGAATGCAGCCTATCCCTTCACTAGAGAGCGGTGACATCACTGAGAATGCAGCCTATCCCTTCACTAGAGAGCGGTGACATCACTGAGAATGCAGCCTATCCCTTCACTAGAGAGCGGTGACATCACTGAGAATGCAGCCTATCCATTCACTAGAGAGCAGTGACATCACTGAGAATGCAGTCTATCCATTCACTAGAGAGCGGTGACATCACTGAGAATGCAGCCTATCCATTCACTAGAGAGCAGTGACATCACTGAGAATGCAGTCTATCCATTCACTAGAGAGCGGTGACATCACTGAGAATGCAGCCTATCTATTCACTAGAGACTGGTGACATCACTGAGAATGCAGCCTATCCCTTCACTAGGGAGCGGTGACATCACTGATAATGCAGCCTATCCCTTCACTAGAGAGCGGTGACATCACTGAGAATGCAGCCTATCCATTCACTAGAGAGCGGTGACATCACTGAGAATGCAGCCTATCTATTTACTAGAGACTGGTGACATCACTGAGAATACAGCCTATCCAATCGCTAGAGAGCGGTGACATCACTGAGAATGCAGCCTATCCCTTCACTAGAGACTGGTGACATCACTGAGGATACAGCCTATCCAATCGCTAGAGAGCGGTGACATCACTGAGAATGCAGCCTATCCCTTCACTAGAGAGCGGTGACATCACTGAGAATGCAGCCTATTCCTTCACTAGAGACCGGTGACATCACTGAGAATGCAGCCTATCCATTCACTAGAGAGCGGTGACATCACTGGGAATGCAGCCTATCCATTCACTAGAGACCGGTGACATCACTGAGAATGCAGCCTATCCCTTCACTAGAGACCGGTGACATCACTGAGAATGCAGCCTATCCATTTAATAGAGAGCAGTGACATCACTGAGAATGCAGCCTATCCCTTCACTAGAGAGCGGTGACATCACTGAGAATGCAGCCTATCCATTCACTAGAGAGCGGTGACATCACTGAGAATGCAGCCTATCACTTCACTAGAGAGCGGTGATATCACTGAGAATGCAGCCTATCCATTCACTAGAGAGCGGTGACATCACTGAGAATGCAGCCTATCCCTTCACTAGAGAGCGGTGACATCACTGAGAATGCAGCCTATCCATTCACTAGAGAGCGGTGACATCACTGAGAATGCAGCCTATCCCTTCACTAGAGAGCGGTGACATCACTGAGAATACAGCCTATCCAATCACTAGAGAGCGGTGACATCACTGAGAATGCAGCCTATCCATTTAATAGAGAGCGGTGACATCACTGAGAATGCAGCCTATCCCTTCACTAGAGAGCGGTGACATCACTGAGAATGCAGCCTATCCATTCACTAGAGACCAGTGACATCACTGAGAATGCAGCCTATCCCTTCACTAGAGAGCGGTGACATCACTGAGAATGCAGCCTATCCATTCACTAGAGAGCGGTGACATCACTGAGAATGCAGCCTATCCCTTCACTAGAGAGCGGTGACATCACTGAGAATGCAGTCTATCCATTCACTAGAGAGCGGTGACATCACTGAGAATGCTGCCTATCCCTTCACTAGAGAGCGGTGACATCACTGAGAATGCAGCCTATCCCTTCACTAGAGAGCGGTGACATCACTGAGAATGCAGCCTATCCATTCACTAGAGACCAGTGACATCACTGAGAATGCAGCCTATCCATTCACTAGAGGGCGGTGACATCACTGAGAATGCAGCCTATCCATTCACTAGAGACCGGTGACATCACTGAGAATGCAGCCTATCCATTCACTAGAGAGCGGTGACATCACTGAGAATGCAGCCTATCCATTCACTAGAGACCGGTGACATCACTGAGAATGCAGCCTATCCATTCACTAGAGAGCGGTGACATCACTGAGAATGCAGCCTATCCATTCACTAGAGAGCGGTGACATCACTGAGAATGCAGCCTATCCATTCACTAGAGACCGGTGACATCACTGAGAATGCAGCCTATCCATTCACTAGAGGGCGGTGACATCACTAAGAATGCTGCCTATCCATTCACTAGAGACCGGTGACATCACTGAGAATGCAGCCTATCCATTCACTAGAGAGCGGTGACATCACTGAGAATGCAGCCTATCCATTCACTAGAGACCGGTGACATCACTGAGAATGCAGCCTATCCATTCACTAGAGGGCGGTGACATCACTGAGAATGCAGCCTATCCATTCACTAGAGAGCGGTGACATCACTGAGAATGCAGCCTATCCATTCACTAGAGACCGGTGACATCACTGAGAATGCAGCCTATCCATTCACTAGAGAGCAGTGACATCACTAAGAATGCTGCCTATCCATTCACTAGAGACCGGTGACATCACTGAGAATGCAGCCTATCCTTTCACTAGAGAGCGGTGATATCACTAAGAATGCTGCCTATCCCTTCACTAGAGAGCGGTGACATCACTGAGAATGCAGCCTATCCATTCACTAGAGACCGGTGACATCACTGAGAATGCAGCCTATCCATTCACTAGAGACCGGTGACATCACTGAGAATGCTGCCTATCCATTCACTAGAGAGCGGTGACATCACTGAGAATGCAGCCTATTCATTCACTAGAGACCGGTGACATCACTGAGAATGCAGCCTATCCAATCACTAGAGAGCAGTGACATCACTAAGAATGCAGCCTATCCATTCACTAGAGACCGGTGACATCACTGAGAATGCAGCCTATCCAATCACTAGAGAGCAGTGACATCACTGAGAATGCAGCCTATCCAATCACTAGAGAGCAGTGACATCACTGAGAATGCAGCCTATCCAATCACTAGAGACCAGTGACATCACTGAGAATGCAGCCTATCCAATCACTAGAGACCAGTGACATCACTGAGAATGCAGCCTATCCCTTCACTAGAGAGCAGTGACATCACTGAGAATGCAGCCTATCCCTTCACTAGAGAGCGGTGACATCACTGAGAATGCAGCCTATCCATTCACTAGAGAGCGGTGACATCACTGAGAATGCAGCCTATCCATTCACTAGAGAGCGGTGACATCACTGAGAATGCAGCCTATCCACTCACTAGAGAGCGGTGACATCACTGAGAATGCAGCCTATCCCTTCACTAGAGAGCGGTGATATCACTGAGAATGCAGCCTATCCATTCACTAGAGACCGGTGACATCACTGAGAATGCAGCCTATCCAATTACTAGAGACCAGTGACATCACTGAGAATGCAGCCTATCCCTTCACTAGAGAGCGGTGACATCACTGAGAATGCAGCCTATCCATTCACTAGAGAGCAGTGACATCACTGAGAATGCAGCCTATCCATTCACTAGAGAGCGGTGACATCACTGAGAATGCAGCCTATCCAATCACTAGAGAGCGGTGACATCACTGAGAATGCAGCCTATCTCTTCACTAGAGAGCGGTGACATCACTGAGAATGCAGCCTATCCAATCACTAGAGAGCGGTGACATCACTGAGAATGCAGCCTATCCAATCACTAGAGACCGGTGACATCACTGAGAATGCAGCCTATCCAATCACTAGAGAGCGGTGATATCACTGAGAATGCAGCCTATCCATTCACTAGAGAGCGGTGACATCACTGAGAATGCAGCCTATCCATTCACTAGAGAGCGGTGACATCACTGAGAATGCAGCCTATCCATTCACTAGAGAGCGGTGACATCACTGAGAATGCAGCCTATCCAATCACTAGAGACCAGTGACATCACTGAGAATGCAGCCTATCCAATCACTAGAGACCAGTGACATCACTGAGAATGCAGCCTATCCAATCACTAGAGAGCGGTGACATCACTGAGAATGCCGCCTATCCAATCACGAAGTTAGGGAGATTCTCCTCTCAGACAATGGCCACTGGAGCAGGTGCCCCCATTGGAAGATTTACCGTCTATTTCTTTTCTGGTGACAGCAGTGACACGGTAGGATTTTGTCATCACTTTGCGACTTGGTGATAGAAGTCAAGAGGACAAATAAAGAGGGAAAATCTTCCAGACGGCAAAAAGAAAACTTGGCAGGGGTTCTAGCCCTTCCAACTCCATCCAAAACATCCCCCCCCCCCCCCCCCAAAAAAAAAGAAGGTTTTGGCGTCCGATAGCCTTTACCATCCACAGTTAGGACGAGTCACATCAGGTCGATCTCTTTGGCACGTAGATCTAGAGATGGTGGTTGTGCAGTGGCGGGTTCCTCCAGGCAATGTGGGGTCAGACCAGAGACCTATCTGCAGAAAGTTTTGATGAATAAAGTGCACGATGCGAGGAGGAGGAGGAGATGTTTAGAGAGCGAGGAGTACAGGCCGGCTCTTCCATAAACAGATTGTCCGCTCTCGTCAAATATTTATGTCTGAGATGCCATTGGTGGTGTTTACGTCTGGCGGAGGACGGTGGGCCGGGCCGGGCCGGGCCGGGCGCTGTGGTTTATGGTCAATGAAAGGGTTGAGCCATCTCCCCGCAGGTATTCTATTTCTAAAAGTACACACTGTACAGACATCGACCTTCTGTATACCCAACCCCCACCCCAATCTGTTTATAAAAAAAAGAGGACCAGTCACAGTTGGGCTTCTAGCAATGTTGAAATGATCAGTCTTAAAGATGAAGTCTGGGCTCAAAAATATATCTGTCTGCGGTATATATATGTATATGAGTTTTGGGTGGAGGAACTTGCCTGGCCTGCACAGAGTCCTGACCTCAAAACCGATAGAACACCTTTGGGATGAATTAGAGCGGAGACTGCAAGCCAGGCCTTCTCATCCAACATCAGTGCCTGACCTCACAAAGGCTCTTCTGGAAGAATGGTCACACATTCCCATAGACACCCTCCTAAACCTTGTGGACGGCCTTCCCAGAAGAGTGGAAGCTGTTATAGCCACAAAGGGCGGGGCCAACTCAATAGTGTTGGACGAGAAGGCCTGGCTTGCAGTCTCTGACTCTAATTCATCCCAAAGGGTTTCTATCGGGTTGAGGTCAGGACTCTGTGCAGGCCAGTCAGGTTCCTCCACCTCAAACTCGCTCCTCCATGTCTTTATGGACCTTGCTTTGTGCACTGGTCCAAATCATTAGGTGGAGGGGGGATTATGGTGTGGGGGTTGTTTTTCAGGGGTTGGGCTTGGCTCCTTAGTTCCAGTGAAGGGAACTCTTAAGGCGTCAGCATACCAAGACATTTTGGACAATTTCATGCTCCCAACTTTGTGGGGACAGTTTGGGGACGGCCCCTTCCTGTTCCAACATGACTGGGCACCAGTGCACAAAGCAAGGTCCATAAAGACATGGATGAGCGAGTTTGGGGTGGAGGAACTTGACTGTCCTGCACAGAGTCCTGACCTCAACCCGATAGAACATCTTTGGGATGAATTAGAGCGGAGACTGTGAGCCAGGCCTTCTCATCCAACATCAGTGCCTGACCTCACAAAGGCTCTTCTGGAAGAATGGTCACACATTTCCATAGACACCCTCCTAAACCTTGTGGACGGCCTTCCCAGAAGAGTGGAAGCTGTTATAGCCACAAAGGGCGGGGCCAACTCAATAGTGTTGGACGAGAAGGCCTGGCTTGCAGTCTCTGACTCTAATTCATCCCAAAGGGTTTCTATCGGGTTGAGGTCAGGACTCTGTGCAGGCCAGTCAGGTTCCTCCACCTCAAACTCGCTCCTCCATGTCTTTATGGACCTTGCTTTGTGCACTGGTCCAAATCATTAGGTGGAGGGGGGATTATGGTGTGGGGGTTGTTTTTCAGGGGTTGGGCTTGGCTCCTTAGTTCCAGTGAAGGGAACTCTTAAGGCGTCAGCATACCAAGACATTTTGGACAATTTCATGCTCCCAACTTTGTGGGGACAGTTTGGGGACGGCCCCTTCCTGTTCCAACATGACTGGGCACCAGTGCACAAAGCAAGGTCCATAAAGACATGGATGAGCGAGTTTGGGGTGGAGGAACTTGACTGTCCTGCACAGAGTCCTGACCTCAACCCGATAGAACATCTTTGGGATGAATTAGAGCGGAGACTGTGAGCCAGGCCTTCTCATCCAACATCAGTGCCTGACCTCACAAAGGCTCTTCTGGAAGAATGGTCACACATTTCCATAGACACCCTCCTAAACCTTGTGGACGGCCTTCCCAGAAGAGTGGAAGCTGTTATAGCCACAAAGGGCGGGGCCAACTCAATAGTGTTGGACGAGAAGGCCTGGCTTGCAGTCTCTGACTCTAATTCATCCCAAAGGGTTTCTATCGGGTTGAGGTCAGGACTCTGTGCAGGCCAGTCAGGTTCCTCCACCTCAAACTCGCTCATCCATGTCTTTATGGACCTTGCTTTGTACACTGATGGGCAGTCATGTTGGAACAGGAAGGGGCCGTCCCCAAACTGTTCCCACAAAGTTGGGAGCATGAAATTGTCCAAAATGTCTTGGTATGCTGATTCCTTAAGAGTTCCCTTCACTGGAACTAAGGGGGCCAAACCCAACCCCTGAAAAACAACCCCCCACACCATAATCCCCCCCACACCATAACCCCCCCCTCCCCCAAACAGCCCCACACCATAATCCCCCCTTCACCAAACAGCCCCACACCATAGTCCTCTCTCCACCAAATGATTTGGACCAGTGCACAAAGCAAGGTCCATAAAGACATGGATGAGCGAGTTTGGGGTGGAGGAACTTGACTGGCCTGCACAGAGTCCTGACCTCAACCCGATAGAATACCTTTAGGATGAATTAGAGCGGAGACTGCGAGACAGGCCTTCTCGTCCAACATCAGTGCCATTAACCACTTAACTTTTACAACTTTACCAATTTCACTTTGCTTTTGTTTTTGTGTTGCCCTGCAGCCCTAATAAGAACATGTTTTCTTTGTCCTTGGTTTTTATACTTAGTTGAGGAATGTACGTCCTTTTTGGCTCTGATAATTACTGCATTAAGGCATTTGTGCTTTTATACTTGTATCTAGCTATAGCTTTTAACACATTTTAAGGATTCTCTGTACAGTAATACCTTGGATTACGAGCATAATACGTTCCAGAAGAATGCTTGTAATCCAAAGCACTCGTATATCAAAGCGAGTTTCCCCATAGGAATCAATGGAAACTCTGCTAATTCGTTCCACAGCCACTGCTTGTCTATGCAGTACCGCATGTGGCCAGAGGTGGGGGGGGGGGGGCGCCGGAGACACTCGGAAACCACACGTAGTGTTTCCGAGTGTCTCCGAGCGGTCCAGAGTGTCTCCGAGGGTCACCGACGCCCCAAAACCTCTGGCCAAATGCGGTACTGCACACCCCAGAGGCTTGAATCCTGCTCGTCTTGCGAGACCACGCTCGCGAACTGAGTCAGAATAAAAAAAAAAAAAAAACAGCTCATATTGCGAAACGCCTGTTAACCGCGTTACTCGCAATCCGAGGTTTTACTGTTTATTCTTTAATGTCTAGTTTTTAGCCCTGATGAAGGGGGAGTGCTGAGCCCCCCCCCCCCCCCGAAAAACGTTGGCTGTTTCAAAATTTTAATCTTTTAAACGTCTGTACAAGCTTGTGACGGGAGTCACTTTGGGCGGGGGCTTGTGACGGGAGTCACTTTGGGCGGGGGCTTGTGACGGGAGTCACTTTGGGCGGGGGGCTTGTGGAACCCAACTTACCTTGCTGGTGTGGCGCTCCCATCCTTTCAAAACTTCAACGAATCCCCTCTGGGGGTCCAGCAAGACCCCGCAGTTGCTGGTGAGCAGCCTCTAGGGCCAGGCAAAAACCACCTAGCCCGTCCGAAACACATCCGCATAAGGTTCAGCACTCCTACGTCACAAAGATTGCTTTATAACCACTTAAGGACCGCCCACCGCAGATATAATGCAGCAGGGGTGGCCGCTCTGTGCCAGATCACGTACCTAGTATGTGAAAAATATCAAAAATCAAATTTCTTCATCAATTTCGGCCATAGTTTTCGAATTCGACAAGTTTTTGAATTCGACTCGTTTTTAAAATTGAATTAGAAACATATTTGAATAGTTTTCCATTTTCCAAAGAGAATAAAATAGTATAGAAAATAAAGGAATAGAATAGAAAAAATATATATAATAAAATAGAAAAGAATATAACAGAAAATAAAAGAAGAGAATATAATGGAAAAAAAAGGAATAGAATAGAATAAAAAAAGAATAGAATAAAATAGAAAGAATATAACCATCTTCTGGAATAGAAAAGAATATAATTCAAAAAGAAATAGAATAAAATAGAGATAATATAACCATTTTCCCAAAATTCTAAAATAATCAATTCGAATTTAAATTCTATTTGTTTCTATTCTATTCTATTCCGTTGTTTTATTTTCTATTTTGTTCTGTTTTACTATATTATACTGTATTCTTTTATTTTCTGTTAGATTCCTTTCTATTCTATTCTATTGTTTTCTATTTTATTCCTTTATTTTCTATTATATTTTATTATCTTTGGAAATTGGAAAACGATTTGAATTTCGTCCAAATTTTTATTTTTTTTTGTTATGTCGGATTTGTTTAAATTTCGTTACTATTGTAATTCGGAAATTTGGATACAATGCTTTTTTTTTTACCAAATTTATTATCGGAACGAAATGAACTGCAAATGTATACTGCCTATGTAAACAAGGCAGATCGTCGTTCTGTCAGAAGCAAAGGTAGTGATCCTGTGTTTCTGCTAAGAAGGAACACAAATCTTTGCCTTCCCCTAGTCAGAGCACCCCCCCCCCCCCCCCCCGCAGTGAGTAAGCACTGCTCAGGCACACAGTTTGTAAAAAGAATGAGGACTCTCTGAAACTCCCAGAAACAGGGGATTTTAAAGTGCCACAAAAAAAAAAAAAGAAAAAATATATAACAAGTAATGAATAATAAAATACACAATGATTATTTAAACAGCTTTAAAATCAACAGACAAATGTCTAGAAGCATAAAATACACGCTACCAGGCTGGCTACACATCCGACAAGGTATTTATTAGACATGTGCCATTCGTTTCGTACGAATCGAAAATTCCTACATTCGGAAGCATCCGAAATACGAATTTCTATTCTTACAAATTTTATACGAAATTTGGTTGAGGAATTTGGTTTGGGGAGTGGGAGAGACGGGAGTGGGAGAGACGGGAGTGGGAGAGACACTCAGACTGGTACTGGTAGTCGGTGGGAGATTCGGAATTGGACAAAATAAGAATGTTCATTAATATCGTTTTATTATTGTCATAATAATTACCATTATTCGTTATGATGAAGTTAAAAACCCAGGAAGTCATCACAGCACAGGGATGGTGGGAGCCCCTCATAATGAGCACAGCGCAGGGATGGTGGGAGCCCCTCATAATGAGCACAGCACAGGGATGGTGGGAGACCCTCATAATGAGCACAGCACAGGGATGATGGGAGCCCCTCATAATGAGCACAGCACAGGGATGGTGGGAGCCCCTCATAATGAGCACAGCACAGGGATGGTGGGAGCCCCTCATAATGAGCACAGCACAGGGATGGTGGGAGCCCCTCATAATGAGCACAGCACAGGGATGATGGGAGCCCCTCATAATGAGCACAGCACAGGGATGGTGGGAGACCCTCATAATGAGCACAGCACAGGGATGGTGGGAGACCCTCATAATGAGCACAGCACAGGGATGGTGGGAGCCCCTCATAATGAGCACAGTACAGGGATGGTGGGAGTCCCTCATAATGAGCACAGCACAGGGATTGTGGGAGCCCCTCATAATGAGCACAGCACAGGGATGGTGGGAGCCCCTCATAATGAGCACAGCACAGGCATGGTGGGAGTCCCTCATAATGAGCACAGCACAGGGATTGTGGGAGCCCCTCATAATGAGCACAGCACAGGGATGGTGGGAGACCCTCATAATGAGCACAGCACAGGGATGGTGGGAGCCCCTCATAATGAGGACAGCACAGGGATGGTGGGAGCCCCTCATAATGAGCACAGGGATGGTGGGAGCCCCTCATAATGAGCACAGCACAGGGATTGTGGGAGCCCCTCATAATGAGCACAGCACAGGGATGCTGGGAGCCCCTCATAATGAGCACAGCACAGGGATGGTGGGAGCCCCTCATAATGAGCACAGGGATGGTGGGAGCCCCTCATAATGAGCACAGCACAGGGATGCTGGGAGCCCCTCATAATGAGCACAGCACAGGGATGGTGGGAGCTCCTCATAATGAGCACAGCACAGGGATGATGGGAGCCCCTCATAATGAGCACAGCACAGGGATGGTGGGAGCCCCTCATAATGAGCACAGCACAGGGATGGTGGGAGCCCCTCATAATGAGCACAGCACAGGGATGGGGGGAGCCCCTCATAATGAGCACAGCACAGGGATGGGGGGAGCCCCTCATAATGAGCACAGCACAGGGATGGGGGGAGCCCCTCATAATGAGCACAGCACAGGGATGGTGGGAGCCCCTCATAATGAGCACAGCACAGGGATGGTGGGAGCCCCTCATAATGAGCACAGGGATGGTGGGAGCCCCTCATAATGAGCACAGGGATGGTGGGAGCCCCTCATAATGAGCACAGCACAGGGATGATGGGAGCCCCTCATAATGAGCACAGCACAGGGATGGGGGGAGCCCCTCATAATGAGCACAGCACAGGGATGATGGGAGCCCCTCATAATGAGCACAGCACAGGGATGGTGGGAGCCCTTCATAATGAGCACAGCACAGGGATGGTGGGAGCCCCTCATAATGAGCACAGCACAGGGATGGTGGGAGCCCCTCATAATGAGCACAGCACAGGGATGGTGGGAGCCCCTCATAATGAGCACAGCACAGGGATGGTGGGAGCCCCTCATAATGAGCACAGCACAGGGATGGTGGGAGCCCCTCATAATGAGCACAGCACAGGGATGGTGGGAGCCCCTCATAATGAGCACAGCACAGGGATGGTGGGAGCCCCTCATAATGAGCACAGCACAGGGATGGTGGGAACCCCTCATAATGAGCACAGCACAGGGATGGTGGGAGCCCCTCATAATGAGCACAGCACAGGGATGCTGGGAGCCCCTCATAATGAGCACAGCACAGGGATGGTGGGAACCCCTCATAATGAGCACAGCACAGGGATGGTGGGAGCCCCTCATAATGAGCACAGCACAGGGATGGTGGGAGCCCCTCATAATGAGCACAGCACAGGGATGGTGGGAGCCCCTCATAATGAGCACAGCACAGGGATGATGGGAGCCCCTCATAATGAGCACAGCACAGGGATTGTGGGAGCCCCTCATAATGAGCACAGCACAGGGATGGTGGGAGCCCCTCATAATGAGCACAGCACAGGGATGATGGGAGCCCCTCATAATGAGCACAGCACAGGGATGATGGGAGCCCCTCATAATGAGCACAGCACAGGGATGGTGGGAGCCCCTCATAATGAATGTTTGTAATTGTTACGAAAAGTTAACAAACCTAACTAACTTTTGTATTTCCCTTCCACAGGCGGTGGTCTCAGCCGGGGGGCAACTAAGGAAAAAAAAAATATTTTTTTATATATATTTTTTGGGGATATTTATTATAGCAAAAAGTAAAAAATATTGTTTTTTTTTCACAATTGTCGCTCTATTTTTGTTTATAGCGCAAAAAAAAAAAAAAAACGCAGAGGTGATCAAATACCACCAAAAGAAAGCTCTCTTTGTGGGGAAAAAAAAGAACCTCAGTTTTGTTCGGGAGCCACGGGGCACGACCGCGCAATTGTCAGTTAAAGCGACGCAGTGCCCGAATCGCAAAAAGGGGCCTGGTCTTTGGCCAGCCAAATGGTCCGGGGGCTGAAGTGGTTAACTGGGGTCACGACGTGAGTCCTCCAGGTGTTGGTTGGCAGGCTAAGGTGCCTAAAGCCGGCCATACACGGTTCAAATTTCGAAAATCGTATCAAAGAATTTTCGGACGAATTTCGCACCGTTAGTGGGGCTGCAGCAACAGCCGATTTTCGTGCGGCCATCAAATTTGAGGAATCCGTCATGTTGGAAATTTTTTGAAAAACAAACGATTTTCTGATCAATGATGGGAGAATCGTGCAAGAAATGTAATAGAAAAAAAAATGTGCATGTGCAAGAAAAGAATATTCCTGGAGAGAAAAGAATATTACCGGAGAGAAAAGAATATTCCCGGAGAGAGAAGAATATTCCCGGAGAGAGAAGAATATTCCCGGAGAGAAAAGAATATTCCCGGAGAGAGAAGAATATTCCCGGAGAGAGAAGAATATTCCCGGAGAGAAAAGAATATTCCCGGAGAGAGAAGAATATTCCCGGAGAGAAAAGAATATTCCCGGAGAGAGAAGAATATTCCCGGAGAGAAAAGAATATTCCCGGAGAGAGAAGAATATTCCCGGAGAGAGAAGAATATTCCCGGAGAGAAAAGAATATTCCCGGAGAGAAAAGAATATTCCCGGAGAGAAAAGAATATTCCCGGAGAGAGAAGAATATTCCCGGAGAGAAAAGAATATTCCTGGAGAGAGAAGAATATTCCCGGAGAGAGAAGAATATTCCCGGAGAGATAAGAATATTCCTGGAGAGAAAAGAATATTCCTGGAGAGAAAAGAATATTCCTGGAGAGAGAAGAATATTCCCGGAGAGAGAAGAATATTCCCGGAGAGATAAGAATATTCCTGGAGAGAAAAGAATATTCCTGGAGAGAAAAGAATATTCCTGGAGAGAGAAGAATATTCCCGGAGAGAGAAGAATATTCCCGGAGAGAAAAGAATATTCCTGGAGAGAAAAGAATATTCCTGGAGAGAGAAGAATATTCCCGGAGAGATAAGAATATCCCCGGAGAGAAAAGAACATGAAGGCTTGAATTTCGAAAATCAATGGTGGCATCATCGGATCACAAAAAAACCAAACTTTCTGATTTTGAAAAGAAAATTTGTTCGAAATTTGCCCCGTGTATGGCCTGCTTTAGCAGGATTGTTGCATAGGAGCTTGGTGAGCCCTATTAAAGGATCTCCCTTCTGAAGTGGTGTAAGGACCGCCATCAGGGGGGGGTACAGGCATTACATCTGTATGGGGCCCGATGGTCCCCAGGGGCCCCCGTCCCATTTTTTTTTATTATTATTCTAAATAAAGTGAGTAGATAAGTTGTTGTTTTTTGGGAGGGGGGGGATTTTTTTTTGTTGTTTTTTGTTTTTTCAAGCAATTTTGTTCAAGTATCTCAATGAGCGTAAATTAAGATTTTTTATTTTTTTTTTGCTTCAGCAAAATTTGGGCGATGATGAAATCAGTAATTTTACAGGGTAAGCAATTTTGCCGAAAACGCCTCCGCTTCTCCCCTAGTTCCTTGGGGAAAAATACCCTAAGGGCCAGTTCACACCATAGAAACGCAATCCGGATGCGTTCCAGGTGCTTTTTTGCATGCGCGTTTTTGACGCATTTTTGATGCGTTCCAGTGCGTTTTTGGTACGTTTTTTATGCTTTTTTTCACCCCACTTTTTTATTACCCTTAAATATTGACAATTGTGTTCCAGTGCGTTTTTGGTGCATTTCGGTGCGTCCTGGTGTGTTTTTGATGCGTTTTACAGCGTTCTAGTACAGTCCAGTGCAGGTAAAATTCAGCATGTTCTACTTTTTTTTCTGGAACTGGAACGCACTGGAACTGACTGCACTGGTGTGAACTATGCCATTAAAAACCATAAAACCTACTTTCCATGTGAGTGAAATTATTATTATTATTATTATGCAGGATTTATATGGCGCCATCAGTTTGCTCAGCACTTTACAACATGGGGGCAGACATTACAGTTACAATACAATTTGGTACAAGAGGAATCGGAGGGAAATTGAGATTTTTTTCGCTTCAGAAAAATTGTGCTGATGACAAATCAGTAATTTTCCCGGGGTAAGCAAATTTGCCGAAACGCCTCGGCTCCTCCCCCTTCTATCTGCCAGAACAGAAGCGGCTCGGGGGCAAGCCATAGTTTGCTAAAATTCTTACAATGTATCCGGCTCAGCCACGGGGAATTGTGTGTTTTTTTTTTTTTTTTGTTTAATTTTTTATTTTATTTTTTATATTATTTTCCCACCAGCACTTCGGAAAGATTATAGCTTTACTTTAAATATAATATCTTGCTATTTAAATAAAATGAAGCGTTCTTTTAATCCCTCATTTTTATTCCCCCCCCCCTTTCTTTTTTAAAGGCTTCGGTATTGTTTATGCAGCATAAAACTCAGCATATAATTACGTCTTGGCAGCGCGAGTTTATAGCCGAAAAACAGCTTGGTGATATTCCCATCGCGCCCCTCGAGCCGGCGAGCTTTTAAAGAACCCCCCCCCCCCCGAGGATGTTAGGAGATGGGAACCCAAACATCCCGTGTCCAAGAGCAATATTTCACCGCCGCGCATCGATTGCGTTCTCAGGACCTTCCCAGAAGAAGGAAAAACATTTTAATAAGAAGTTTGCGTCCGCGGCGACGGCGGCGGCGGCTTCAATAACAGAGCAGTGTCAGCGCAGGTTCTCCTCTCCCACATCCTCTGTTTTCATTACAGCCGCAGCGCAGGAAGCGGAGGGGCTCAGGGGAGCGCTAGACAACTGCCTTATTATTACAAGGAGAGTTCAGCGCTGGATAAACAAGTCTCACCGGCCTCTTTTCTTGTCGATCGACAAGGGCGGTCTGCGGATTTATACTCTCTAGCTGCGGGTTATCGAGCTGTGCAGGCGATGCTCTCGCAGTCCTAAGATAGCTGCCGTCTGTGTGCACTACAAGTCCCAGCGCGACCGTTCTGACGGCTCGAGAACACAGGGCTGAGCTCTGATTAAAGAGGAACTCCGGCCAAAGGGGAAGAATTACAACTTTGTACCCCCCCAGGAGGTCCAAAAATACACCATGGCCTGTTCAGTTTGCAAGGGAATTTTCCCTTAGCTTAATGCAGGGGGTCTCCAAACTTCTCAGTATGAGGGCTGCACTGTATATTTTACAAATAATGGAGTGCAAAAAATCTGGGTCCCCATCGGAGTCCCCCTTTACATCAGTGTCCCCATCAGAGTCCCCCTTTACATCAGCGTCCCCATCAGAGTCCCCCTTTACATCAGTGTCCCCATCAGAGTCTCCCTTTACATCATTGCCCCATCAGAGTCCCCCTTTACATCAGTGTCCCCATCAGAGTCCCCCTTTACATCAGTGCCCCATCGGAGTTCTACTTTAATTCAGAGCCTCCCGTGCTTCAGGGTCCCCATTAGAGCCCCCCTTACATTAGGGTCCCCATCAGAGTCTCCCCTTACATTAGGGCCCCATCAGAGCCCCCTTTACATCAGAGTCTACTTTAGGAGCCCCTCTTACATCAGGATTCCCTTTAGAGCCCTTCTTACATCAGAGGCTGCGTTAGGAGCCCCCCCTTACATCAGGGTCCCCATCAGAGCCCCCGCCCTTACATTAGGGCCTCGATCAGAACCCCCTTACATCAGAGTCTGCCTTAGGACCGCCCCCTTAAATCAGAGTCCCTCCTTACATTAGGGCCCCCATCAGAGCCCCCGTTACATCAGAGTCTTCTTTACGAGTGCCCCCTTACATCAGGGTCCCCATCAGACCCCCCCTTACATTAGGGCCCTAATCAGAGACCCTTTTACAGTGGAGTGTGCCTTAAGGGGCCTCTCTTACATCAGAGTCCCCCCTTATATTAGGGCCCCTGATCAGAGCCCACTAACATCATAGTCTGCCTTAGGCACCCCCCCTTTAATTAGGGTTCCTCCTTACATTGGGGCCCCTATCAGAGCCCTCCTTACGTCAGAGTCAGCTTTAGAAGTACTCCTTACATCAGGGTTCCCATTAGAGTTCTCCCTTACACTATGTTCCACATCAGAGCCCCCTTTACATCAGAGTCTGTCTTAGGAGTCCCCTGTTATATCAGGGTCCCTATCAGAGTCACCCTTACATTAGAGTCTGCCTTAGGAGTCCCCCCTTACATCAGGGTCTCCATCAGAGGTTCCCCCCTCCCCCACCTTCCTTCTGTTCTTACTTCTTATTTTCCTTCCTTTCTATCTTCCTTCCTTTCTTCTCTTGCTTCCCATCTTCCTTCTTTTTTTTCTCTTACTTCTTATACCCCTTCCTTTCTTTCTACCCTTATTTCCTTTCTTCTCTTACTTCCTATCTTCCCTTACTTCCTATCTTCTTTCCTTCTTCCTTTCTTCTCTTCCTATTTTCCTTTTTTTTTCTTCTCTTACTTCCTATCTTCCCTTACTTCCTATCTTCCTTCCTTCTTCCTTTCTTCTCTTCCTATTTTCCTTTTTTTTTCTTCTCTTATTTCCTATACTCCTTCCTTCCTGTCTTGTCTTATTTCCTATACACCTTCCTTCCTTTCTTCTCTAACTTCCTATACTCCTTCCTTTCTTGTATTATTTCCTATACTCCTTCCTTCCTTTCTTGTATTATTTCCTATACTCCTTCCTTCCTTTCTTGTATTATTTCCTATACTCCTTCCTTCCTTTCTTGTCTTATTTCCTATACACCTTCCTTCCTTTCTTCTCTAACTTCCTATACTCCTTCCTTTCTTGTATTATTTCCTATACTCCTTCCTTCCTTTCTTGTATTATTTCCTATACTCCTTCCTTCCTTTCTTGTATTATTTCCTATACTCCTTCCTTCCTGTCTTGTCTTATTTCCTATACACCTTCCTTCCTTTCTTCTCTAACTTCCTATACTCCTTCCTTTCTTGTATTATTTCCTATACTCCTTCCTTCCTTTCTTGTATTATTTCCTATACTCCTTCCTTCCTTTCTTGTATTATTTCCTATACTCCTTCCTTCCTGTCTTGTCTTATTTCCTATACACCTTCCTTCCTTTCTTCTCTAACTTCCTATACTCCTTCCTTTCTTGTATTATTTCCTATACTCCTTCCTTCCTTTCTTGTATTATTTCCTATACTCCTTCCTTCCTGTCTTGTCTTATTTCCTATACACCTTCCTTCCTTTCTTCTCTATCTAACTTCATTTACTCTTTCCTTCCTTTCTTCTCTTATTTCCTATACTCCTTCCTTCCTTTCTTGTATTATTTCCTATACTCCTTCCTTCCTTTCTTGTATTATTTCCTATACTCATTCCTTCCTTTTTTGTCTTATTACCTATACACCTTCCTCCCTTTCTTCTCTATCTAACTTCATTTACTCTTTCCTTCCTTTCTTCTCTTATTTCCTAAACTCTTTCCTTATTTTCTTCTCTAACTAACTTCCTTTACTCCTTCCTTTCTTCTCTTATTTCCTATACTCCATCCCCAATCGCAGCTGTGCACACGAGAGCGGCCGTTCTAGGACACCGTCATATGACGTCGTCTCAGAATGAGACCTGCATCGCCCCGCCGTCATTTGACGCTGGGTGGTCGGCAACTAGTTAAAGCAGACGACTACTTGGAACCAATTTCCGCCTAATTGCAACTTTTGTCTACACTGCCCACATAAGAAACTGTCAGGCACCTTCTACTTCCAGGCCCTCATACCTCTAACAGTCAGACACACGAGAAAGTATTCATACCCCTTGAAATTTCCCACATTTTGTCATGTTGTTACAACCAAAAACGTAAATGTATTTTATTGGGATTTTATGTGATGGACCAACACAAAGTGTCACATAATTGTGAAGTGGAAGGAAAGTGATAAATGATATAAATAAATCTGTGAAAAGTGTGGGGGGCATTTGTATGGAGCCCCCCGGAGTCAATACTTTGTAGAACCCCCTTTCTCTGCAATTACAGCTGCAAGTCTTTTTGGGGGTGTCTCTACCAGCTTTGCACATCTAGAGAGGGACATTTTTGCCCATTCTTCTTTGTAAAATATCTCAAGCTCTGTCAGATTGGATGGAGAACGTCTGTGATCAGCAATTTTCATGTCTTGTCACAGATTCTCAATGTGATTTAGGTCTGGACTGTGACTGGGCCATTCTAACACATGAATATGCTTTGATCTAAACCATTCCATTGTAGCTCTGGCTGTATGTTTCGGGTCGTTGTCCTGCTGGAAGGTGAACCTCCCCCCAGTCTCAAGTCTTTTGCCGACTCTAACAGGTTGTCTTCTAAGATTGCCCTGTATTTGGCTCCATCCATCTTCCCATCAACTCTGACCAGCTTCCCTGTCCCTGCTGAAGAAAAGCATCCCCACCACATGGTGCTGCCACCACCATGTTTCACAGTGGGGTGTTCAGGGTGATGTGCGGTGTTAGTTTTCCCCCACATAGCGTTTTGCTTTTAGGACAAAAAGTTCAGTTTTGGTCTCATGTGACCAGAGCACCTTCTTCCACATGTTTGCTGTGTCCCCCACATGTTTGCTGTGTCCCCCCCACATGTTTGCTGTGTCCCCCACATGTTTGCTGTCCCCCCCACATATTTGCTGTGTCCCCCACATATTTGCTGTGTCCCCCACATGTTTGCTGTGTCCCCCACATGTTTGCTGTGTCCCCCACATATTTGCTGTGTCCCCCACATGTTTGCTGTGTCCCCCACATGTTTGCTGTGTCCCCCACATGATTGTTGTGTCCCCCCACATGTTTGCTGTGTCCCCCACATGTTTGCTGTGTCCCCCACATGATTGCTGTGTCCCCCACATGTTTGCTGTGTCCCCAACATGTTTGCTGTGTCCCCCACATATTTGCTGTGTCCCCCACATGTTTGCTGTGTCCCCCACATATTTGCTGTGTCCCCCACATGTTTCCTGTGTCCCCCACATGATTGCTGTGTCCCCCACATGATTGCTGTGTCCCCCACATGGCTTCTCACAAACTACAAACAGGACTTCTTATGACTTTCTTTCACCAATGTCTTTCTTCTTGTCACTCTTCCATAAAGGGCAGATTTGTGGAGAAGCACGACTAATAGTTGTCCTGTGGAGAGATTCTCCCCCCTGAGCTGTGGATCTCTGCAGCTCCTCCAGAGTTACCATGGACCTCTTGGCTGCTTCTCTGATGAATGCTCTCCTTGCCCGGCCCGGTCAGTTTAGGTGGACGGCCATGTCCTGGTAGGTTTGCAGTTGTGCCATACTCTTTCCATTTTCCGATGATGGATTGAACAGAGCTCCATGAGATGTTCAAAGCTTGGGAGATTTTTTTATATCCTAACCCTGCTTTATACTTCTCCACAACTTTATCCCTGACCTGTCTGGTGTGTTCCTTGGCCTTCATGATGCTGTTTGTTTACTAAGGTTCCCTAACAAACCCCTGAGGGCTTCACAGAACAGCTGTATTTATACTGAGATTAAATGACACACAGGTGGACTCTATTTACTAATTAGGTGACTTCTGAAGGCAATTGGTTCCCCTAGATTTTAGTTAGGGGTATCACAATAAAGGGGGCTGAATACAAATGCCCCCCCCCCCCCCACACTTTTCACATATTTATTTGTAATATTTATCATTTTCCTTCCACTTCACAATTATGTGTCACTTTGTGTTGGTCTATCACCTAAAATCCCAATAAAATACATTTACGTTTTTGGCTGTAACATGACAGAATGTGGAAATATTCAAGGGGTATGAATACTTTTTCATGGCACTGTAGGCAAGATTTTTTTTTTTTAATATGGACCTGTATCTATGGCCCCCCCCCCCCTCCTCCCTGGATAGTATCAGCCTTGGCTGGCTCAATGTATTCCTAACCCCGGGGAACTCTCTGAACAGCAGGTTTTCTCTGACCACAGAGCTCTCAGGAGTGTTGTAGTTGGCCGGCCTGACAGTGAAGAAGATGAATAAGTTGGGAAATTGCTGTGGAAAACATTAGGACGTCTCAGGATGAGTGAGAGTGATTTATAGAAAGGTTACTCTGACCTGGGCATGCTTCCCAAGCAGACTGCAGTGTAATCCGCTCCATGGACACATAATACTGCCGGAGCTCCCCCTTCCCTGGGCAAGGTGAATTCCTCCAACCTTCCATCCTTCATACAGAACTGTGACAGACAGGAGTGTATAGGGAGTGCGCAGGAGCCAGGAGTGTATAGGGAGCGTGCAGGAGCCAGGAGTGTATAGGGAGTGCGCAGGAGCCAGGAGTGTATAGGGAGCGCGCAGGAGCCAGGAGTGTATAGGGAGCACGCAGGAGCCAGGAGTGTATAGGGAGCGTGCAGGAGCCAGGAGTGTATAGGGAGCGTGCAGGAGCCAGGAGTGTATAGGGAGCGTGCAGGAGCCAGGAGTGTATAGGGAGCGCGCAGGAGCCAGGAGTGTATAGGGAGTGCGCAGGAGCCAGGAGTGTATAGGGAGCGCGCAGGAGCCAGGAGTGTATAGGGAGCGTGCAGGAGCCAGGAGTGCATAGGGAGCGCGCAGGAGCCAGGAGTGTATAGGGAGCGCGCAGGAGCCAGGAGTGTATAGGGAGCGCGTAGGAGCCAGGAGGGTATAGGGAGCGTGCAGGAGCCAGGAGTGTATAAGGAGCGCGCAGGAGCCAGGAGTGTATAGGGAGCGCGCAGGAGCCAGGAGTGTATAGGGAGCGTGCAGGAGCCAGGAGTGTATAGGGAGCGCGCAGGAGCCAGGAGTGTATAGGGAGCGCGCAGGAGCCAGGAGTGTATAGGGAGCACGCAGGAGCCAGGAGTGTATAGGGAGCGTGCAGGAGCCAGGAGTGTATAGGGAGCGCGCAGGAGCCAGGAGTGTATAGGGAGCGCGCAGGAGCCAGGAGTGTATAGGGAGCGTGCAGGAGCCAGGAGTGTATAGGGAGCGTGCAGGAGCCAGGAGTGTATAGGGAGCGCGCAGGAGCCAGGAGTGTATAGGGAGCGCGCAGGAGCCAGGAGTGTATAGGGAGCGCGCAGGAGCCAGGAGTGTATAGGGAGCGCGCAGGAGCCAGGAATGTATAGGGAGCGCGCAGGAGCCAGGAGTGTATAGGGAGCGCGCAGGAGCCAGGAGTGTATAGGGAGCGCGCAGGAGCCAGGAGTGTATAGGGAGCGCGCAGGAGCCAGGAGTGTATAGGGAGCGCGCAGGAGCCAGGAGTGTATAGGGAGCGCGTAGGAGCCAGGAGTGTATAGGGAGCGCGTAGGAGCCAGGAGGGTATAGGGAGCGTGCAGGAGCCAGGAGTGTATAAGGAGCGCGCAGGAGCCAGGAGTGTATAGGGAGCGCGCAGGAGCCAGGAGTGTATAGGGAGCGTGCAGGAGCCAGGAGTGTATAGGGAGCGCGCAGGAGCCAGGAGTGTATAGGGAGCGCGCAGGAGCCAGGAGTGTATAGGGAGCGCGCAGGAGCCAGGAATGTATAGGGAGCGCGCAGGAGCCAGGAGTGCATAGGGAGCGCGCAGGAGCCAGGAGTGCATAGGGAGCGCGCAGGAGCCAGGAGTGCATAGGGAGCACGCAGGAGCCAGGAGTGCATAGGGAGCGCGCAGGAGCCAGGAGTGTATAGGGAGCGCGCAGGAGCCAGGAGTGTATAGGGAGCGTGCAGGAGCCAGGAGTGTATAGGGAGCGCGCAGGAGCCAGGAGTGTATAGGGAGCGCGCAGGAGCCAGGAGTGTATAGGGAGCGCGCAGGAGCCAGGAGTGTATAGGGCGCGTGCAGGAGCCAGGAGTGTATAGGGAGCGTGCAGGAGCCAGGAGTGTATAGGGAGCGTGCAGGAGCCAGGAGTGTATAGGGAGCGTGCAGGAGCCAAGAGTGTATAGGGAGCGCGCAGGAGCCAGGAGTGTATAGGGAGCGCGCAGGAGCCAGGAGTGTATAGGGAGCGCGCAGGAGCCAGGAGTGTATAGGGAGCGCGCAGGAGCCAGGAGTGTATAGGGAGCGCGCAGGAGCCAGGAGTGTATAGGGAGCGTGCAGGAGCCAGGAGTGTATAGGGAGCGCGCAGGAGCCAGGAGTGTATAGGGAGCGCGCAGGAGCCAGGAGTGTATAGGGAGCGCGCAGGAGCCAGGAGTGTATAGGGAGCGCGCAGGAGCCAGGAATGTATAGGGAGTGCGCAGGAGCCAGGAGTGTATAGGGAGCGCGCAGGAGCCAGGAGTGTATAGGGAGCGCGCAGGAGCCAGGAGTGTATAGGGAGCGCGCAGGAGCCAGGAGTGTATAGGGAGCGCGCAGGAGCCAGGAGTGTATAGGGAGCGCGTAGGAGCCAGGAGGGTATAGGGAGCGTGCAGGAGCCAGGAGTGTATAAGGAGCGCGCAGGAGCCAGGAGTGTATAGGGAGCGCGCAGGAGCCAGGAGTGTATAGGGAGCGCGCAGGAGCCAGGAGTGTATAGGGAGCGTGCAGGAGCCAGGAGTGTATAGGGAGCGCGCAGGAGCCAGGAGTGTATAGGGAGCGCGCAGGAGCCAGGAATGTATAGGGAGCGCGCAGGAGCCAGGAGTGCATAGGGAGCGCGCAGGAGCCAGGAGTGCATAGGGAGCGCGCAGGAGCCAGGAGTGCATAGGGAGCACGCAGGAGCCAGGAGTGCATAGGGAGCGCGCAGGAGCCAGGAGTGTATAGGGAGCGCGCAGGAGCCAGGAGTGTATAGGGAGCGCGCAGGAGCCAGGAGTGTATAGGGAGCGCGCAGGAGCCAGGAGTGTATAGGGAGCGCGCAGGAGCCAGGAGTGTATAGGGAGCGCGTAGGAGCCAGGAGGGTATAGGGAGCGTGCAGGAGCCAGGAGTGTATAAGGAGCGCGCAGGAGCCAGGAGTGTATAGGGAGCGCGCAGGAGCCAGGAGTGTATAGGGAGCGCGCAGGAGCCAGGAGTGTATAGGGAGCACACAGGAGTGAATTGGGAGCACGCAGGAGTGCATAGGGGAGCGCACAGGAGCAAGGAGTGTATAGGGAGCGTGCAGGAGCCAGGAGTGTATAGGGAGCGTGCAGGAGCCAGGAGTGTATAGGGAGCGCGCAGGAGCCAGGAGTGCATAGGGAGCGCGCAGGAGCCAGGAGTGCATAGGGAGCACGCAGGAGCCAGGAGTGCATAGGGAGCGCGCAGGAGCCAGGAGTGTATAGGGAGCGCGCAGGAGCCAGGAGTGTATAGGGAGCGCGCAGGAGCCAGGAGTGTATAGGGAGCGCGCAGGAGCCAGGAGTGTATAGGGAGCGCGCAGGAGCCAGGAGTGTATAGGGAGCGCGTAGGAGCCAGGAGGGTATAGGGAGCGTGCAGGAGCCAGGAGTGTATAAGGAGCGCGCAGGAGCCAGGAGTGTATAGGGAGCGCGCAGGAGCCAGGAGTGTATAGGGAGCGCGCAGGAGCCAGGAGTGTATAGGGAGCACACAGGAGTGAATTGGGAGCACGCAGGAGTGCATAGGGGAGCGCACAGGAGCAAGGAGTGTATAGGGAGCGTGCAGGAGCCAGGAGTGTATAGGGAGCGTGCAGGAGCCAGGAGTGTATAGGGAGCGTGCAGGAGCCAGGAGTGTATAGGGAGTGTGCAGGAGCCAGGAGTGTATAGGGAGCGTGCAGGAGCCAGGAGTGTATAGGGAGCGCGCAGGAGCCAGGAGTGTATATGGAGCGCGCAGGAGCCAGGAGTGTATAGGGAGCGTGCAGGAGCCAGGAGTGTATAGGGAGCGTGCAGGAGCCATAAGTGTATAGGGAGCGTGCAGGAGCCATAAGTGTATAGGGAGCACACAGGAGTGAATTAGGAGCATGCAGGAGTGCATAGGGGAGCGCACAGGAGCCAGGAGTGTATAGGGAGCGTGCAGGAGCCAGGAGTGTATAGGGAGCGTGCAGGAGCCAGGAGTGTATCGGGAGCGTGCAGGAGCCAGGAGTGTATAGGGAGCGCGCAGGAGCCAGGAGTGTATAGGGAGCGCGCAGGAGCCAGGAGTGTATAGGGAGCACACAGGAGTGAATTAGGAGCACGCAGGAGTGCATAGGGGAGCGCACAGGAGCCAGGAGTGTATAGGGAGCACACAGGAGTGAATTAGGAGCACGCAGGTGTGCATAGGGGAGCGCACAGGAGCCAGGAGTGTATAGGGAGCACACAGGAGTGAATTAGGAGCACGCAGGAGTGCATAGGGGAGCGCACAGGAGCCAGGAGTGTATAGGGAGCGTGCAGGAGCCAGGAGTGTATAGGGAGCGTGCAGGAGCCAGGAGTGTATAGGGAGCGCGCAGGAGCCAGGAGTGTATAGGGAGCGTGCAGGAGCCAGGAGTGTATAGGGAGCACACAGGAGTGAATTGGGAGCACGCAGGAGTGCATAGGGGAGCGCACAGGAGCAAGGAGTGTATAGGGAGCGTGCAGGAGCCAGGAGTGTATAGGGAGTGTGCAGGAGCCAGGAGTGTATAGGGAGCGCGCAGGAGCCAGGAGTGTATAGGGAGCGCGCAGGAGCCAGGAGTGTATAGGGAGCGTGCAGGAGCCAGGAGTGTATAGGGAGCGCGCAGGAGCCAGGAGTGTATAGGGAGCGCGCAGGAGCCAGGAGTGTATAGGGAGCGTGGAGGAGCCAGGTGTGTGTAGGGAGCGTGCAGGAGCCATAAGTGTATAGGGAGTGTGCAGGAGCCATAAGTGTATAGGGAGCACACAGGAGTGAATTGGGAGCATGCAGGAGTGCATAGGGGAGCGCGCTGGAGCCAGGAGTGTATAGGGAGCGTGCAGGAGCCAGGAGTGTATAGGGAGGGTGCAGGAGCCAGGAGTGTATAGGGAGCGCGCAGGAGCCAGGAGTGTATAGGGAGCGCGCAGGAGCCAGGAGTGTATAGGGAGCGTGCAGGAGCCAGGAGTGTATAGGGAGCGCGCAGGAGCCAGGAGTGTATAGGGAGCACGCAGGAGCCAGGAGTGTATAGGGAGCGTGCAGGAGCCAGGAGTGTATAGGGAGCGTGCAGGAGCCAGGAGTGTATAGGGAGCGCGCAGGAGCCAGGAGTGTATAGGGAGCGTGCAGGAGCCATAAGTGTATAGGGAGCGTGCAGGAGCCATAAGTGTATAGGGAGCACACAGGAGTGAATTGGGAGCACGCAGGAGTGCATAAGGGAGCGCACAGGAGCCAGGAGTGTATAGGGAGCACACTGGTTCCAGAAGTAAATAGGAAGCACACAGTAGCCAGGAGTGTATAGGGAGCGCACAGGAGTGAATTGGGAGCACGCAGGAGCCAGGAGTGCATAGGAAGCACACAGTAGCCAGGAATAAATTAGGAGCATGCAGAAATGCATAGAAATCGCACAGGAGCCAGGAGTTTATAGGGAGTGCACAGGAGTGAATTGGGAGCATGCAGGAGCCAGGAGTGAATAGGGAGTGTGCAGGAGCCAGGAGTAAATTAGGAGCGTGCAGGAGACAGGAGTGCATAGGGAGCGCCCAGGAGTGAATAGGGAGCGTGCAGGAGCCAGGAGTGAACTGGGAGCGCACAAGAGCCAGGAGTGAACGGGGAGCGCACAAGAGCCAGGAGTGAACGGGGAGCGCACAAGAGCCAGGAGGGAATGGGGAGGGCACAAGAGTCAGGAGTGAACAGGGAACACACAAGAGCCAGGAGTGAACGGGGAACACACAAGAGCCAGGAGTGAACAGGGAACACACAAGAGCCAGGAGTGAACGGGGAGCGCACAAGAGCCAGGAGTGAACAGGGAACACACAAGAGCCAGGAGTGAACGGAGAACACACAAGAGTCAGGAGTGAACGGGGAACACACAAGAGCCAGGAGTGAACGGGGAGCGCACAAGAGCCAGGAGTGAATAGGGAGCAAAATCCATTTTATCCCCATTTTTATCTCCACATAGCAACCTGTTTTTATTTTTTTGAACCGAAGGAGTAAAAATAATAAATAAATAAATAAATATAATAATAATTATAAAAATTTTATAAAAAATGTAAAAAAAATATTAAAAAAAATAAAATAAATTTTTTATAAAAAAAAAAAAAAAAAACTAATAATAATAAACAAAATGAAGGGCTCATGTAGACGAGTTCTCTGGCCTATACAGTGTGAATGAGCGGTTCCGCCTGTCACTCTGAGGATGCAGTGGCTGTACGGACACAGCCACAGGTCGGTCCTAATCTGACAGGTGTGGGTGAGGGGCCCCGAATGCCTACTGTCTGTCTTTGGGGCCGCACACCTGACAGGTCAGGACCTGTGGCTGTGTTCCTGTAGAGTAACACGGGCTTCCTGCACACAGCTGCAGCCACTGATTCACACTCTGCAGGCCACGGCACCCATGTGAGCCCCGAGGCCTCAGAGAGCTTTATTCCTGACCTCAATACAGTTTTATCTTTTTAGGAATTTTGTAAGTTATGTTGTGTTTGTGTCTGCTGATAATGATCTATTTATTTCAGGTAGGCTGTAAGGGGCTCCATGATAAGTGGCCCCCATGGATCACTCAGCACCTACATAGAGGAAGCAGGTGAGGATCTGCAATGCAATGTACATAGATCAGAAGGGATTTCTACTTTTGCTTCTCTTGTTCAAACAACACCAGAGCAGCCCTGTAGCTGTCACCCGGAGATCCCCTTTAAATTCAGGTTTCATCTGGGGGGGCCCCAGGAGAAGAGGGGTTAATGGACCGTGATTAGGAAGTGACAGCGCGGTCTCATCGCCTCTCCCGGGAGGGTTTGTCTTTGCTGCTCTTGCAGTTTGTGGATTCGCTCCCAGCTGCTCGTCACTGTCAATCTCTCAGCTTAACCCTCTTCAGGACGGGGCCCTGTGGCCCCCTGCTGGCAGCGTAGATATTAATACCGATGTACAAAGGCCTTCCTGGGGGGGGGGGGGGTTTATTGATGCCTCAGGCCGGGTATATTCTATTCCATGCCCACAGGGAGCAATGGGGGCCTGGGGTCATCCTCACACTACAGGGGATGAGAGGGCCGAATTATTTAAGGGTTATCCCTCCAAAATTCCTGGCAGCGCCCCCTACGTGATACATTGGACATGACGTGTTCCCACTTTCAAAAATAGCAGCCCAATAACAAGTGATGCTGGGCTCTCCTGGCTGCAGAAATATTGGGGGGGTATCCAAATCTGTCCTTCAAGGCCCTTGCGACCCCCTACAAAATAATGCCTGGTACACGCGATCGGATTTTCATTGGACAAAGCGCTCGACTTTTGTCCGAAGGGCGTTGGCCGTGAACTTGTCTAGCTTACAAACGGCAAAGATTTGTCCGCCAATAAACACAAAATGACCTGTTTTTTTTTTCAGCTCTTTAGCGCCACCCTTTGGGCAACTTCTGCTAATGTTGTGTTTATGGCGAGCATTGCTTCTGAGCATGCGTGTGTGTACTTTTGTCCGAAGGACTTGTGTACACACGAGCGGATAAAACGACAACACACATTTGTTTGCCGGACAATTTGAAAGCCTGCCGTCCCACATTTGTCCGCGGAAAATCCGATGACAATTGGAGCCGGAGGAGCGTACAAAACGGTTTGGATTTTCTGACAACAGCCCTGTCATCACACAATTCCCGTCGGAAAATCCGATCGTGTGTTACGAGGCTTAAGTCTTTAGAGTAGGGTGGCAGAAAATTCTCCAGTATGCTGGAAAATCTCTGCGAAAAATCATTAAAAAATTATAGAGGCGGGAAATGGGAGAAGTCGCTACTATTTTGTCTGGATTAAAACTCAAAATATAAAGTATAATTGGAGTTTATAATGATAATGATAATGATAATAATAATAAATATATATATATAAAAGAAAATTTGTTTAGATTTGATGCTGGAAAATCTCTACGTTTAACCGCTTGCCGACCGCCGCACGCCGATGTACGTCGGCAGAATGGCACGGCTGGGCATATTGGCGTACAGGTGCGTCCCCTTTAATATGCACAGCCGTGGGTCGCGCGCGACCCGGTCCGAAGCTCCATGACCGCACCTGCGGGACCCGTGGACCTGATCGCCGCCGGTGTCCCGCGATCGGGTCACAGAGCTGAAGAACGGGGAGAGGTAAGTGTAATCACAACATCTCCCCGTTCTTCCTAGTGAGCCTGTCAGTGATCGTCTTTTCCCTGTCATAGGGAACGACGATCAGTGACGTCACACACCAAGCCACACCCCCCTACAGTAAGAATCACACATTAGGTCACACTTAACCCCTTCAACGCCCCCTACAGGTTAACCCCTTCACTGCCAGTCAAAAGTATTGGGACGCCTGCCTTCACACACTCACATGAACTTTAACCACTTCAACCCCGGGGCTTTTTATACCACCTCCATACCGGGCCTATTCCGGCACTTCTCTCCTACATGTACAAATCATCATTCTTTTGCTAGAAAATTACTCAGAACCCCCAACCTTTTTTTTTTTTTTTTTTTTTTTTTTTTAGCAGACACCCTAGGGAATAAAATGACGGTCATTGCAACTTTTTTTCTTGCATGGTATTTGCGCAATAATTTTTCAAATGCCTTTTTTTGGGAAAAAAAAATGGTTTCATGAATTAAAAAATAACAAAAAACAGTAAAGTTAGCCCAATTTTTTTGTGAAAATATGAAAGATGATGTTACGCCGAGTAAATAGATACCTAACATGTCATGCTTTAAAATTGCGCACACTCATGGAATGGCGCCAAACTTCGGTACTTAAAAATCTCCATAGGCGATGCTTTGAAAAATGTTTACAGGTTACCAGGTTAGAGTTACAGAGGAGGTCTAGTGCTAGAATTGTTGCACGCGCTCTAACGCACGCGGCGATACCTCACATGTGTGGTTTGAACGGCGTTTATATATGTGGGCGGGACTTACGTGTGCGTTCGCTTCTGAGCGCGAGCTACCGGGGACAGGGGCGTTATAATTTTTTTTTTATTATTATTATTTATTTTTATTTTTTTACTTATTTTATTTTTTACACTTATTTTACTTTTTTTTTTTTTTTTTGATCACTTTTATTCCTATTACAAGGAATGTAAACATCCCTTGTAATAGGAATGTGTGTGACAGGTCCTCTTTATGGAGAGATGCGGGGTCAATAAGACCTCCCCCTCCCCCCACATCTCTCCTCCAGGCTGGAAAGCATGAGATCAGTGAAAAATTTTTCACTGATCTCATACTTACATATGAGGACCTGGGCGTGACGTCATCACATTGCGCCCGGGCCTCCGACGGTCATAGAGATGACTGGTGACCATCTGGTCACCAGTCATCTCTATGCTCGTCACGTGACCCACCAACGGCGCCGGACGATTCTCTCCGGGTCCCCGATGGCACGGGAGAGCCCGGAGAAGCAGCGGATGGTGGCGGGAGGGGGGGGGATGTCCCTTTCTGCCGCCTATAAGAACGATCAAGCGGCGGAACCACCACTATGATCGTTCTTATGGTGCGCAGAATCGCCGGCAGAAGAGAATGATATCTGAATGATGCCTCTAGCTGCACCCATCATTCAGATATCCCCCCCACAAAGCCCAGGACGTCATATGACGCCCACCCAGGATGGGAGATCCCATCTGTGGACGTCATAGGACTATGGCTGGGTAGGGAAGTGGTTAATGACATCCCAGTCTTAAGGCCCGTACACACGGTCTGACTTTTTGCCAACAAACTTCAAAAATGAGCGAGTTTTCCCCAAAAAATCCGACCGTGTGTACGCTCCACCGGACAAACTTTTTCGGTTTTCATCGGACAAAAGTTCGCTCTGCAAACGGACAAACAAAAGTCTGATGGTGCAAAGTCCGACCGTGTGTACAGAAATCCATCGGACTTTTGTCCGAAGTACAAACACGCATGCCCAGAACCAATGTTAAAAATCAACCAACAATAGCAGAAGTTGACCAAAGGGTGGCGGTAAAGAGCAGAAAAACCACGTGATGTTGGGAAAGTTTTGGGAAAGTCTTGCAGTGTGTATGCTATGGGTGTTCCCGGCCAACTCCCTTCGGACAAAAATCCAAGGAAAAGTTTGTTTGAAGTCCGACCGTGTGTACGAGGCTTTAGAGTCCGTAGGGTTCAATATTGAGTTGGCCCCGCCCTTTGCAGCTATAACACCTTCAACTCTTCTGGGAAGGCCGTCCACAAGGTTTAGGAGGGTGTCTATGGGAATGTTTCACCATTCTTCCAGAAGCCCATTTGTGAGGTCAGGCACTGATGTTGAACGAGAAGGCCTGGCTCACAGTCTCCACTCTAATTCATCCTAAAGTGTTCTATCTGGTTGAGGTCAGGACTCTGTGCAGGTCAGTCAAGTTCCTTCACCCCAAACTCACTCATCCATGTCTTTATGGACCTTGCTTTGTGCACTGGTCCAAATCATTTGGTGGAGGGGGGATTATGGTGTGGGGTTGTTTTTCAGGGGTTGGGTTTGGCCCCCTTAGTTCCAGTGAAGGGAACTCTTAAGGCGTCAGCATACAAAGACATTTTGGACAATTTCATGCTCCCAACTTTGTGGGAAGAGTTTGGGGACGGCCCCTTCCTGTTCCAACATGGCTGCGCACCAGTGCACAAAGCAAGGTCCATAAAGACATGGATGAGCCAGTTTGGGGTGGAGGAACTTGATTGGCCTGCACAGAGTCCTGACCTCAACCCGATAGAACACCTTTGGGATGAATTAGAGCGGAGACTGCGAGCCAGACCTTCTCGTCCAACATCAGTGCCTGACCTCACAAATGCTCTTCTGGAAGAATGGTCAAACATTCCCATAGACACCCTCCTAAACCTTGTGGACAGCCTTCCCAGAAGAGTCAAAGCTGTTATAGCTGCAAAGGGCGGGGCCAACTCAATAGTGAACCCTACGGGCTAAGACTGGGAGGCCATTAAAGTTCATGTGTGTGTAAAGGCAGGTGTCCCAATACTTTTGACAATATAGTGTATTTTGTCTGTTTATTCAGCCACTTGCCTGCAGTTCGTCTTGTAGGCCCCACGTGAGACTTTTGACAATATAGTTTATATATCGGAAAATCTGCGATTGCATTATGAGGGCTGCCCGGGTTTAGATTTGGAAGGATTTCAAAACAGACAGAAAAAAATATAAAATCGACAAACGTTTTATGACAGGCATACACAGTACAAGTTCTACTTCATTGGGCAGAAAGGGTTTTGGTCGTTTCCAAGATGATCTAGTCCTGTAGTGTGTAGAAGTGATTAGAACAAAGCGCCGTTCTCCCCGGTCATTTCATCGCAAACTTCTGTAACTATTTACAAAACTCTTTTTTCTTTTCTCAGTTGCAGTTCCTGTTGTTCACCACCAGGCGGAGGGCTTCCATGTCTGTACTTTAATCCCCCATAGAGAATACATTTGTTTTATTTTACTGTTATTGTGAGTGAAGAACGTCATTTCCTTATTCTCCCCCCCCCCCCCCCCCCCGGCATGACGTCCATGTATCCGGTCCACGTCCTCCGTGACGTCATGCTCTGTGTTTTATTTCCATCCTGAGATGTCCTGTAATCTGAAAAATGTCCCATCGCTCCTCATCCTATTACAGTATTTACATCAATCAAAGCTTATCTCCAGATATAAGAGATATTATACAGGAGCGACATCACAGAAAGATGGTCAGAGACTGCAGACATAGTACAGGAGATGGTCAGAGACTGCAGACATGTACATGAGATGGTCAGAGACTGCAGACATTGTACAGGAGATGGTCAGAGACTGCAGACATAGTACAGGAGATGGTCAGAGACTGCAGACATAGTACAGGAGATGGTCAGAGACTGCAGACATAGTACAGGAGATGGTCAGAGACTGCAGACATTGTACAGGAGACGGTCAGAGACTGCAGACATAGTACAGGAGACGGTCAGAGACTGCAGACATAGTACAGGAGACGGTCAGAGACTGCAGACATAGTACAGGAGATGGTCAGAGACTGCAGACATAGTACATGAGACAGTCAGAGACTGCAGACATGGTACAGAAGACAGTCAGAAACTGCAAACATAGTACAGGAGACGGTCAGAGACTGTAGACATGGTACAGAAAATGGTCAGAGACTGCAGACATGGTACAGGAGATGGTCAGAGACTGCAGACATAGTACAGGAGATGGTCAGAAACTGCAGACATAGTACAGGAGATGGTCAGAGACTGCAGACATAGTACAGGAGATGGTCAGAGACTGCAGACATAGTACATGAGACAGTCAGAGACTGCAGACATGGTACAGAAGACAGTCAGAAACTGCAAACATAGTACAGGAGACGGTCAGAGACTGCAGACATGGTACAGAAAATGGTCAGAGACTGCAGACATGGTACAGGAGACGGTCAGAGACTGCAGACATGGTACAGAAGATGGTCAGAGACTGCAGACATTGTACAGGAGACGGTCAGAGACTGCAGACATGATACAGAAGACGGTCAGAGACTGCAGACATGGTCCAGGAGATGGTCAGAGACAGCAGACATGGTACAGGAGATGGTCAGAGACTGCAGACAAAGTACATGAGATGGCCAGAGACTGCAGACATAGTACAGGAGATGATCAGAGACTGCAGACATAATACAGTAGATGGTCAGAGACTGCAGATATAATACAGGAGATGGTCAGAGACTGCAGATATAATACAGGAGATGGTCAGAGACTGCAGACATAATACAGGAGATGGTCAGAGACTGCAGACATCGTACAGGAGACGGTCAGAGACTGCAGATATAGTACAGGAGATGGTCAGAGAGTGCAGACATGGTACAGGAGACGGTCAGAGACTGCAGACATGGTACAGGAGACGGTCAGAGACTGCAGACATGGTACAGGAGATGGTCAGAGACTGCAGACATAGTACATGAGATGGTCAGAGACTGCAGACATAGTACAGGAGACAGTCAGAGACTGCAGACATGGTACAGGAGACGGTCAGAGACTGCAGACATGGTACAGGAGATGGTCAGAGACTGCAGACATAGTACATGAGATGGTCAGAAACTGCAGACATAGTACAGGAGATGGTCAGAGACTGCAGACATAGTACAGGAGATGGTCAGAGACTGCAGACATAGTACATGAGACAGTCAGAGACTGCAGACATGGTACAGAAGACAGTCAGAAACTGCAAACATAGTACATGAGACGATCAGAGACTGCAGACATGGTACAGAAAATGGTCAGAGACTGCAGACATGGTACAGGAGACGGTCAGAGACTGCAGACATGGTACAGAAGATGGTCAGAGACTGCAGACATGATACAGAAGACGGTCAGAGACTGCAGACATGGTCCAGGAGATGGTCAGAGACAGCAGACATGGTACAGGAGATGGTCAGAGACTGCAGACATAGTACATGAGATGGTCAGAGACTGCAGACATAGTACAGGAGATGGTCAGAGACTGCAGACATAGTACAGGAGACAGTCAGAAACTGCAGACATAGTACAGGAGATGGTCAGACACTGCAGACATGGTACAGAAAATGGTCAGAGACTGCAGACATGGTACAGGAGACGGTCAGAGACTGCAGACATGGTACAGGAGACGGTCAGAGACTGCAGACATTGTACAGGAGATGGTCAGAGACTGCAAACATGATACAGAAGGCGGTCAGAGACTGCAAGCATGGTACAGGAGATGGTCAGAGACTGCAGACATGGTTCAGAAGACGGTCAGAGACTGCAGACATGGTACAGAAGACTGTCAGAGAGACTGCAGACATGGTACAGAAGACGGTCAGAGACTGCAGATATGGTACAGAAGACAGTCAGAGACTGCAGACATTGTACAGGAGACAGTCAGAGACTGCAGACATACTAAAGGAGATGGTCAGAGACTGCAGACATGATACAGGAGATGGTCAGAGACTGCAGACATATTACAGGAGACGATCAGAGAGTGCAGACATTGTACAGGAGACAATCAGAGACTGCAGATAAAGTACAGGAGAGTGTTAGAGGTGGGATTAGCGGACTCTCTGGGGTCCTCAGCACGTCACTCAATAGAAAAGTCTCGCCATCATGTGATGCGCCCTTTACACGCGCCCCCCTCCCCCCCTTACGTGTGTATAACTTTCCAGCCGGTTATGTAAGCGAGCGGATAGACGCGGTGTAACGCCAGCAGACATATTCCGCACGGCGCACAGCGAGCCGGCTCGCGAGAGAGGAACACATGTCAGTCAAATGACCTAGATTTGCAAAAAACTAGCTGCTCTATGGGGGTTTTTGGGCGAACAATTTCAGGGTAATTAGCAGACACGCGGCGCAGTGAGACGGCACGCAGAGGGAGAGGGGGAGGGGGGGCGCGCGCTCTATCTGAGCTCTGTCTAGACACAACTGCTGAATTGTTTCCGAAAAAGCAATTGACAGTCCAGATTTCCTCCTGCTATCCGCTGGATGGGGATTTGTCGGAGACATTAAAAAAAAAAAAAAAACAGAACAAAGAACGCGTCGGTAACCCTTTCACCTCCGTATCGCACGCCGCTCACCTGCGCCGCGGCGGGGGGATTAGCCTGTCAGCTCTTTGCAAATTGCAGACGGCGGGATAATTATGGATGCTCTATGCGGCAAAATCCTTTGATAGGAGCCATCGGAGGCACAGAGATAGCGCAACTTCCTCCCTGCCACAGGCAACCGAAATATCAAGAAGGGGAGAGAGAGGGAAAAAAAAAGAGTTTGCTGCGGAGACGGAGTTGGATTGCAGTTTAGAAAAACCGGCGCCATTTTATTCACCTTGATTGACCCGTCGGATCGTGAAAAAACAAAGCCCTTCGCAGGGCTGGGGGGTGCTGCTTTTTGGCAGCCGACATCCCCCCCTTCCCCCAATTTATATTTCACCGCCATCCGGAAACGATTTTATACCTTATCGGTCGCATGCAAAAATAATCGGCGAGTCGTCGATTTACTCATTTAAATAAAATTTTGCGGCAAACGTGCCCGCAAAATAATTTTTTCTTTGCATTTCCCAGCGCCGCAATACAGCGAAAATATTCTTTGGCGCAGTGCTGGAATAAGATCACCCAGGGAAAAGAACCAGAACCGCGCCCCCCCTCCTTTTCCCTTAGGGTTAGGGTGCCCTCCATCCATGCAATAAACCATTGCGCCCCCCCCCCCTCCTGCCCATCCCCTTGTCCCGGCCCTGCTTTAGCGACTGGTAAAGAAAGATGTACCGTGAGGGGGAAAAAGTATTTGATCCCCAAAATGTCTACGAGGGTATGCAAACTTTTGAGCTCAACTGTGTTTATCTATATATATATAGATATATATATATATCTATATATCTGTAAATATAGATCTATATCTATAGATCTATATATCTATATAGATATATACCGTATTTATCGGCGTATAACACGCACTTTTTTCCCCTTAAAATCAGGGGAAAATCGTGGGTGCGTGTTATACGCCGATACTCACCTATCCCCGGCGATCTCCGCTGACTGTGATCGGAGCGGAGCGATCGCCGCCGAAATACACATAGCCGAGTGTATTCGGCTATACTCGGCTTTTCTCGGCTCCGCTCACAGTCACGCCCAGTCCCGCCATTGGACCTGTGATATGTCCATCATAGGGCGGGACTCGGCGTGACTGTGAGTGAAGCCGAGAAAAGCCGAGTATAGCCGAATACACTCGGCTATGTGTATCTCGGCTCCGCCCAGTCCCTGCGTTCTCTGCGGCGTTCGCCGCGCTCCGCCCTGTATCAGCGGCGATCTCGGCGGCACCAAATTTAAATTCAAGGCTGCACTGGACACTGGCAAGGCTGCACTGGACACTGGCAAGGCTGCACTGGACACTGGGCAATGCTGCAATGGACACTGGCAATGCTGCACTGGACACTGGCAAGGCTGCACTGGACACTGGCAAGGCTGCACTGGACACTGGGCAATGCTGCACTGGACACTGGCAAGGCTGCACTGGACACTGGCAAGGCTGCACTGGACACTGGGCAATGCTGCAATGGACACTGGCAAGGCTGCACTAGACACTGGCAATGCTGCACTGGACACTGGCAAGGCTGCACTGGACACTGGCAAGGCTACACTGTGACAAGGCTGCATTTAAATGTAATTTTTTTTTTCTTAAACTTCCCTCCTAAAAGTTTTTTTCCCTAAAATTCCCTGCTAAATACGGTATATATATCTCTATATATATAAATATATAAATATATATATATATAATATATATATATATATATGTAGCGCCCTGTTCCTAAAGAATAGGGTCTATGTTGTAAATTTAGTTTTTGGCTGAGCTGTACACAGCTCAGATTTATTGTACAAAGTTAAATTAGCTTCTGTTCCAACTTTGGTTGTGTTTTGTGCATTTCTCACTGTTGCCAGTAGGTGTCACCGGTACCACAGGCCAGGAGGAGAAATACAGCTAACTAAAGTGTATTGAATATTCTTTTCTCCAGAAACAGCCCAGTGGGAGTGTTCTTGCTGCTGTGCATTCTGGGAGAGGGTATTTAAGGGGCAGACGCCATGTTTTTCTCTCTCTACCTCGGGGGCCCTTCTGGCTCGAGGCTGTGCTCACGGTCGCTCTGACCTCATGGCCCTCCTGGCCTAAGGCTGTGTCATTCTCTCTACCTCGGGGCCCTTCTGGCTCGAGGCTGTGCTCACGGTCTCTCTGACCTCATGGCCCTCCTGGCCTAAGGCTGTGTCACTCCCTCTACCTCGGGGGCCCTTCTGGCTCGAGGCTGTGCTCACGGTCTCTCTGACCTCATGGCCCTCCTGGCCTAAGGCTGTGTCACTCTCTTCTACCTCTGGGCCTGCTGGCCCGAGGCTGTGTTGCTGCAAGTAGGCCCAGAAGTCTGTCTGGGGCCTACTAGTCTGGAGGTGGTCCTAGGCTGTCTTGCCTGCGTGGGAGAAGCCAAGCCAAGCTGAGGAGATCCAGGGGAGGACCCTTACTGGAGAAAGCCAGGATGAAGGCTGGTCTCATCAGAAAGGGCCTGATGACTCGATTGGAGGACGCACCTAAACTAATCTACCCTCACAGTACTGGCTCGAGGCTGTGCTCACGGTATCTCTGACCTCATGGCCCTCCTGGCCTAAGGCTGTGTCACTCTCTTCTACCTCGGGGCTCTTCTGACTCAAGTCTGTGCTCACGGTCTCTCTGACCTCATGGCCCTCCTGGCCTAAGGCTGTGTCACTCTCTTCTACCTCAAGGCCCTTCTGGCTCAAGGCTTTGCTCACGGTCTCTCTGACCTCACGGCCCTCCTGGCCTAAGGCTGTGTCACTCTCTCTACCTCGGGGCCCTTCTGGCTCGAGGCTGTGCTCTCGGTCTCTCTGACCTCATGGCCCTCTTGGCCTAAGGCTGTGTCACTCTCTCTACCTCTGGGCCCTTCTGGCACGAGGCTGTGCTCACGGTCTCTGTGACCTCATGGCCCTCCTGGCCTAAGGCTGTGTCACTCTCTCTACCTCGGGGGCCCTTCTGGCTCGAGGCTGTGCTCACGGTCTCTCTGACCTCATGGCCCTCCTGGCCTAAGGCTGTGTCACTCTCTCTATCTCGGGGCCCTTCTGGCTCGAGGCTGTGCTCACAGTCTCTCTGACCTCATGGCCCTCCTGGCCTAAGGCTGTGTCACTCTCTCTATCTCGGGCCCTTCTGGCTCGAGGCTGTGCTCACGGTCGCTCTGTCCTCATGGCCCTCCTGGCCTAAGGCTGTGTAACTCTCTCTACCTCGGGGCCCTTCTGGCTCGAGGCTGTGCTCACGGTCTCTCTGACCTCATGGCCCTCTTGGCCTAAGGCTGTGTCACTCTCTCTACCTCTGGGCCCTTCTGGCTCGAGGCTGTGCTCACAGTCTCTCTGACCTCATGGCCCTCCTGGCCTAAGGCTGTGTCACTCTCTTCTACCTCGAGGCCCTTCTGGCTCAAGGCTGTGCTCACGGTCTCTCTGACCTCACGGCCCTCCTGGCCTAAGGCTGTGTCACTCTCTCTACCTCGGGGCCCTTCTGGCTTGAGGCTGTGCTCACGGTCTCTCTGACCTCATGGCCCTCCTGGCCTAAGACTGTGTCACTCTCTTCTACCTCTGGGCCTGCTGGCCCGAGGCTGTGTTGCTGCAAGTAGGCCCAGAAGTCTGTCTGGGGCCTACTAGTCTGGAGGTGGTCCTAGGCTGTCTTGCCTGCGTGGGAGAAGCCAAGCCAAGCTGAGGAGATCCAGGGGAGGACCCTTACTGGAGAGAGCCAGGATGAAGGCTGGTCTCATCAGAAAGGGCCTGGTGACTCGATTGGAGGACGCACCTAAACTAATCTACCCTCACAGTACTGCTGGGTCGGCTTAAAGGTTCTGGTACTGTGAAGTTGTTCTACAATTGACTAACTGCTGGCTACAAAGTCCTGTGAGAGAGGATTATCCAGGAGTTCCACTGGTTGCTAAGTCTGTGTGAGGGACTTATCCAGAGAAACCTTACCGGCTGCTAGGTCTGTGTGAAAGGCCTATCTGGGTGTTCAAGATCTTTCAAAGAAGCTGTTTTGTCCTTTGGATCTAAAGGAATCCATCAGAGATCTTCTAAAAGGTATCTGAAACTTCCCCTAACCCTCCATCCTATTGCTGCTTCAAAGTTCTTTTATTAAAGCATTGGAAAAATACTAAAGTGACTGGCACCCGCCTCTGTATGGCATTTCCCATCAGGGCTGCTGATAGGGGGGGGGACCACCAGCCCTCCTGTAGGGGGCCCCGGCACACAGAGGGGCCCGGACAGCAGGAGGATCGGTGGAGAACAATGCCCTCTGTGTCTCTCACCCAGGTTTCTCCCCCTCTCGTCAGGTAGGCTGTACGGGGCCCCATGATTCCTAACAGCGGCCCTGTTTCCCATCATAGACTTAAGAGTCTGGGACAGAAAGGTAGAGTAACGGCAGGACCCAATAATATTCAGCAGCCCCTTAGGGGGTATTGCTATATATATATATATATATATATATATACACACAGTGAGGGAAAAAAGTATTTGACCCCCTGCTGATTTTGTACGTTTCCCAGCTGACAAAGAAAGGATCAGTCTATAATTTTATTGGTCAGTTTATTATAACAGTGAGAGACAGAATAACAACAAAACTGTCCAGAAAAACGCATTTCAAAAAAGTTATAAATTGATTTGCATTTTGATGAGTGAAATAAGTATTTGATCCCCAATCAAATCAGCAAGATTTCTGGCCCCCAGGTGTCTTCTATACAGGTAACAAGCTTAGATTAGGAGCACTCTCTCTCTCTCTCTCTCTTAAAGGGAGTGCTCCTAATCTTCCTAATCTCAGATTGTTATCTGTATAAAAGACACCTGTCCACAGAATCAATCAGATTCCAATTTCTCCACCACGGCCAAGACCAAAGAGCTGTCCAAGGATGTCGGGGAGAAGATTGTAGATCTACACAAGGCTGGAATGGGCTACAAGACCATCGACAAGCAGCTTGGTGAGAGGAGACAACAGTTGGGGGGATTTATTCACAAATGGAGGAAACACAAAATAACTGTCACTCTCCTCGGTCTGGGGCTCCATACAAGATCTCCCCTCGTGGAGGTTCAATGATCATGAGAACGGTGAGGAATCCGCCCAGAACTACACGGGAGAATCTTGTCACTGATCTCAGCCGGGACCATCGTCACCAAAAATCAATGGGTAACACACTACACCGTGAGGGACTGAAATCCTGCAGCCCCCGCAAGGTCCCCCTGCTCAAGAAATCACATGTACAGCCCGTCTGATGTCTGATAATCAACATCTGAATGATTCAGAGGAGAACTGGGGGAAAGTGTTGTGGTCAGATGAGACCCCACCGTCATCCATGGAGGACACCACCCCCCACCGTCCTACATGGAGAACACCATCCCCCACCATCATCCATGGAGAACACCATCCCCCACCGTCATCCATGGAGGACACCATCCCCCACCGTCATCCATGGAGAACGCCACCCCCCACCGTCCTACATGGAGAACACCATCCCCCACCGTCCTCCATGGAGAACACCATCCCCCACCATCATACATGGAGAACACCATCCCCCCACCGTCATACATGGAGGGGGAAACATTATGCTTTGGGGGTGTTTTCCAGCTAAGGGGACAGGACAACTTCACCGCATCAAAAGGGATGATAGGCGGGGCCATGTACCATCAAATCTTGGATGAGAACCTTCTTCCCTCAGCCAGAACACTGAAGATGGGTCATGGATGGGTCTTCCAGCATGACAATGATCCCAAAACACACGGCCAGGGCAACCAAGGAGTGGCTCAAGAAGAAGCACATTAAGGTCCCGGAGTGGCCTAGCCAGTCTCCAGACCTTAATCCCCATAGAAAATATGTGGAGGGAGCTGAAGGTTCAAGTTACCAAACGTCATCCTGGAAACCTTAATGACTTGGAGAGGATCTGCAGAGAGGACAAAATCCCTCCTGAGATGTGTGGAAACTAGGGTTGTCCCGATACCGATACTAGTATCGGTATCCGGACTGATACCAAGCATTTGCGCGAGTACTTGTACTCGCGCAAATGCTCCCGATGCTTCACCCGATACTTTTTAATTTTTTTTTTGTGGCCGGAGAGGGCGGGAGGAGTCAGTGGCTGGAGAGGGCGGGGAGTGCAGGCGGAGTCTGGCCGGAGAGAGCAGGAGTAGTGAGTGGCTGGGGAGGGCGGGGGAGTGCGGGCGGAGTCTGGCCGGAGAGGGCGGGAGGAGTCAGTGGCTGGGGAGGGCGGGAGAGGAAAGTGCGGGCGGAATTTGGCTGGAGAGGGTGGGCACAGTCGGTGGACGGAGTCCGCGGGCGGAGAGCGAGTCCCTCACCTGCAGTTGAACCTGGTAAGCTGGCAGGGGTGCAGGGCGCAGCCACATCAGGATCGGTGACCGGTGCTGTCACATTCGGTCACCGTCAGCGGCTGAACGTCCCCACGCCCATCTTGGTACACCCTGCACTCGGCTGCAGTAAGCAGCAGCAGACATCTTGTTACACCCAGCCCGCGCTATATGGGATGGGTGTAACAAGATGTCTGCTGCTGCTTACTGCAGCCGAGTGCACGGTGTACCAAGATGGGCGTTACAGCATTTTTTTTTTTTTTTAAACCTGTGTCATTTTCCCCCCCCCCCCCCGCAGCATTTCAGTGTCAATCACCTATCAGTACCCACAAGTGCTACCTATCAGTGCCATCTACCAGTGCCACCTATCAGGTGGCACTGGTAGATGGCACTGATTGCACTGATAGGTGGCACTTATGGGCACTGATTGCCATCTATCAGTGCAATCAGTGCCATCTATCAGTGCTATCAGTGCCCACAAGTGCCACCTATCAGTGCAATCACTGCCCACAAGTGCCACCTATCACTGCCCACAAGTGCCACCTATCACTGCCCATAAGTGACATCTATCAGTGCCCATAAATGCCACCTATCAGTTTCCCCAAGTGCCACCTATCAGTGCCCATAAGTGCCATCCATCAGTGCCCATAAGTGGCACCTATCAGTCCCCATCTTTCAAACTGTCACATGACATTGAAAAAAAGTATCGGTAATCGGTATCGGCGAGCACTTGAAAAAAAGTATCGGTACTTGTACTCGGTCTTAAAAAAGTGGTATCGGGACAACCCTAGTGGAAACCTGATCACCAACTCCAAGAAACGTCTGACCTCTGTGCTTCCCAACAAGGGTTTCCCCACCAACTACTAAGGGGATCAAATACTTATTTCACTCAATAAAATGCAAATCAATTGACAACTTTTGTGAAATGCGTTTTTCTGGATATTTTTGTTGTTATTCCGTCTCTCACTGTTATAATAAACCGACCAATAAAATTATAGACTGATCCTTTCTTTGTCAGTGGGGCAAACCTACAAAATCAGCAGGGGGGTCACATACTTTTTTCCCTCACGGTACGTCTTTGTTTACCAGGTGCCAAAGCAGGGCCGGGACAAGGGGTGGGCAGGAGGGGGGTGCAATGGTTTATTGCAGGGATGGGGGCACCCTAACTCTAAGGGAGGGGGGTGGGGGCGCAGTTTGGGATCTTTTACCTGGCTGATCTTATTCCAGCACTGCGCCAAGGAATATTTTTGCTGCTTCCTGACGCCGGTTGCTCATTTAGCTTCTCGTAACGGTGATGACTATTTTCCTGCACGTTGGCCGATTTTTCTATTAGCCCTCGTTCAGGGCTAGTGCAAGGATTTTTGACACTCTAGGCGAAACCTCATTTTGCCGCCCCCCCCACGGCTCCACCCCTGACCCCACCCCCTTTGCCATGCCCATGTATGCCCCACCTTTTTAATGAAGCGGCCATCAAATGCAGGCTATCAGCGCCCATCAATGCAGCCTGCCAGCACCCATCAATACAGCCTCACCAGCGCCCATCAATGCAGCCTCACCAGCGCCCATCAATGCAGCCTCACCAGCGCCCATCAAATGCAGCCTCACCAGCACCCATCAAATGCAGCCTCACCAGCGCCCATCAATGCAGCCTCACCAGCGCCCATCAAATGCAGCCTCACTAGCGCCCATCAATGCAGCCTCACCAGCGCCCATCAAATGAATGTTTGCTTGCTCCCATTCATTCGGAAGTCGGGACACAGACACAGTCCTCCGCCGCCGCTGCGCCTCTGACACTATGTGCAAAGGGAGCCACGGCTGCCTGCTGATGCTGGGACTTAGTTGCTTGCTGCAGAGAGAAGAGAGTAGGAACACCAGTGGCTGGGCGCCCTAGGCGTCTGCCTAGTTTGCCTAGTGGTAGCACCGGCCCTGCCCTCGTTCACACTGGCTTTGAAATTTAGCAACTTTACCTGAAATCGCACGATTTCAAAGCCGCGACTTCGGGGGCGACTTGGGGTTCACGCACAGATGTCTATTGAAGTCGCACCCGAAATCGGCAAAAGTAGTGCAGGAGCTACTTTTGCAAACCGGTGCGGCACTGCAAAGTCGGCGTCACGCTGATTGGAACGGTGCCAATAGGCTGCGACTTGTCATGCAATTCGATGGGTCGTTTCAATGTGAACGTAGGTGGGCTTAGTTTTGTCATCCATCAAAGTTTGGAACCCCTCACAGCTGGGGGTTAAAAAAAAAAAAAGTCTCAACAAGATCGCGTGCCCAGCTGTCACGATTATCAAGGACAAAACCCCCCCCCCCCCTAGACTCGTCAGCGATGAGCGATTTGCACAAGCTTGTCCGCTCAGCCATGGGAGGGTTAAACGATACGGCGACCCGCTCTATTATCGCCGTCTGCTGGAAAATGTCAGCTTTGTGTTTGCTCGTTTGTCTGAGAGAGGCACACCGGAGAGAGGGAGGTGGGCTCCTAGAGAGACCAGACTGCTCGATGACACCCTTAATGAGAGCGAGCCGCGCCTGCATGCGAGCTAATTAGTGGTAGCGGCGACAGATTTACGCTCACGCAAAACGTGGATGAACCCGGCAAGGAAGAGCGGACTTTTCTGACAGTTACTGAGTAGGGATTGACAGGCTTGGGTTCTTTTTTAAGGATCCTGCTTAACATTCATAAAACTTCAACATACAGAGCATCCGGAAAGTACTCACAGCGCTTCACTTTTTCCACATTTTGTTATATTACAGCCTAGTTCCAAAATGGATTCAATTCATTATTTTCCTCAAAATTCTACAAACATTTCCCCATAATGTCAACATGAAAGAAACTTGATTGAAATCTTAGCAAATTTCTTAAAAAGAAAAACAATCCCATGAACATAAGTATCACAGGCTCCTCCCATGTACATAAGTATCACAGGCTCCTCCCATGTACATAAGTATCACAGGCTCCTCCCATGTACATAAGTATCACAGGCTCCTCCCATGTACATAAGTATCACAGGCTCCTCCCATGTACAGAAGTATCACAGACTCCTCCCATGTACATAAGTATCACAGACTCCTCCCATGTACATAAGTATCACAGACTCCTCCCATGTACAGAAGTATCACAGGCTCCTCCCATGTACAGAAGTATCACAGGCTCTTCCCATGTACAGAAGTATCACAGACTCCTCCCATTTACAGAAGTATCACAGGCTCCTCCCATTTACAGAAGTATCACAGGCTCCTCCCATGTACAGAAGTATCACAGGCTCCTCCCATGTACAGAAGTATCACAGGCCCCTCCCATGTACATAAGTATCACAGGCCCCTCCCATGTACATAAGTATCACAGGCTCCTCCCATGTACATAAGTATCACAGGCTCCTCCCATGTACATAAGTATCACAGGCTCCTCCCATGTACATAAGTATCACAGGCTCCTCCCATGTACATAAGTATCACAGACTCCTCCCATTTACATAAGTATCACAGACTCCTCCCATTTACATAAGTATCACAGACTCCTCCCATGTACATAAGTATCACAGACTCCTCCCATGTACATAAGTATCACAGCCTCCTCCCATGTACATCAGTATCACAGGCTCCTCCCATGTACATAAGTATCACAGACTCTTCCCATGTACATAAGTATCACAGACTCCTCCCATGTACATAAGTATCACAGGCTCCTCCCATGTACATAAGTATCACAGGCTCCTCCCATGTACATAAGTATCACAGACTCTTCCCATGTACATAAGTATCACAGACCCCTCCCATGTACATAAGTATCACAGACTCCTCCCATGTACATAAGTATCAGAGGCTCCTCCCATGTACAGAAGTATCACAGGCTCCTCCCATGTACATAAGTATCACAGGCTCCTCCCATGTACATAAGTATCACAGGCTCCTCCCATGTACAGAAGTATCACAGACTCCTCCCATGTACATAAGTATCACAGACTCCTCCCATGTACATAAGTATCACAGACTCCTCCCATGTACAGAAGTATCACAGGCTCCTCCCATGTACAGAAGTATCACAGGCTCTTCCCATGTACAGAAGTATCACAGACTCCTCCCATTTACAGAAGTATCACAGGCTCCTCCCATTTACAGAAGTATCACAGGCTCCTCCCATGTACAGAAGTATCACAGGCTCCTCCCATGTACAGAAGTATCACAGGCCCCTCCCATGTACATAAGTATCATAGGCCCCTCCCATGTACATAAGTATCACAGGCCCCTCCCATGTACATAAGTATCACAGGCTCCTCCCATGTACATAAGTATCACAGGCTCCTCCCATGTACATAAGTATCACAGGCTCCTCCCATTTACATAAGTATCACAGACTCCTCCCATTTACATAAGTATCACAGACTCCTCCCATGTACATAAGTATCACAGCCTCCTCCCATGTACATAAGTATCACAGCCTCCTCCCATGTACATCAGTATCACAGGCTCCTCCCATGTACATAAGTATCACAGACTCTTCCCATGTACATAAGTATCACAGACTCCTCCCATGTACATAAGTATCACAGGCTCCTCCCATGTACATAAGTATCACAGACTCTTCCCATGTACATAAGTATCACAGACTCCTCCCATGTACATAAGTATCACAGACTCCTCCCATGTACATAAGTATCAGAGGCTCCTCCCATGTACAGAAGTATCACAGGCCCCTCCCATGTACATAAGTATCACAGGCCCCTCCCATGTACATAAGTATCACAGGCCCCTCCCATGTACATAAGTATCACAGGCTCCTCCCATGTACATAAGTATCACAGGCTCCTCCCATGTACATAAGTATCACAGGCTCCTCCCATGTACATCAGTATCACAGGCTCCTCCCATGTACATAAGTATCACAGACTCCTCCCATGTACATAAGTATCACAGACTCTTCCCATGTACATAAGTATCACAGACCCCTCCCATGTACATAAGTATCACAGACTCCTCCCATGTACATAAGTATCACAGGCTCCTCCCATGTACATAAGTATCACAGACTCCACCCATGTACATAAGTATCACAGGCTCCTCCCATGTACATAAGTATCACAGCCTTTGCCATGACACTCAAAATTGAGCTCAGGTACCTCCTGTTTCCACTGATCATCCTTGAGATGTTTCTACAACTTGATTGGAGTCCACCTGTGGTAAATTTAGTTGGTTGCACATGATTTGGAAATGCACACACCTGTCTATAGAAGGTCCCACAGTTATCAGTGCATGTCAGAGCACAAACCAAGCCATGAAGTCCAAGGAATTGTCTGTAGACCTCCAAGATAGGATTGTTTCCGAGGCTCTCTGGAGCCCCCCTCCCACCTCTGGCCACATGTGGTATTGCATGCCATTGAAGTCAATGCGGAACTAATTATTTTAATTTCCATTGACTTCAATAGGGAAACTCGCTTTGATATGTGAGTTCTTTGGATTACGAGCATTCTCCTGGAACGGATTATGCTCGTAATCCGAGGTTCCACTGTATAATCTTGACTCTTGTTGTAAATTTGTGAGTCTGCAATAGGGTCAGGGTTATTGGAGTTTAGGGCTGGATGACTCGTCTCAATAGCTCTCTGGTGTCTCCCTGTTTCCCTGAGTGTTGGAGAACATTCAGGAAGATAGTGGACGGAGTATAGGAGGGGCTGAACCCTACGGACTAAGACTGGGATGCTATTAAAGTTCATGTGCGTGTAAAGGCAGGCGTCCCAATACTTTTGGCAATATAGTGTATATTTACCTAGAAAAATGGTGACGTCTTCAATACTTATTTTACCCACTGTATGTATCCAAATTGCATTATGTCTGATGATTTCGGAATAAGTTTTGATGAAATTTCTGGAACCGTGAATTTCAAACCTGCTGGGAAACCCATGGTAGAGGTGAACCTGAACCCCATTCCTATTGCCAACACAGGTCACCCCGCTGCACCCCTGAGCTCAGCAAAAAAATATGCAACTTGCTCCAATGAGCTGCAATACAGCAAGGTAATGGAAGCAAAGTCCTGCAGGAAACAGATTTTTCGCTGAACGTTGCTAAGCAATTTAGACATAGACGAAGCAAGCCACAGGTATGTTCTTGAAGGGTAGCGATCGCGCTGGACTGACTTGGTTGGTCACTGGTTGTAGATAGGAGGTCCAGAAGGCAAGGTAAGAAAGGTTTCTTTCCAGAGTTTGATGCCCGCCTGTTTTGTGAAGATGGTTGTGACGGAGTCACTTTGGGTGGGGGGCCCGTGGAACCCAGAATCCCTTGGGGAGGATGGGAAAACCTTGTGTAGCGGCCTCACCCCTCTCCCTTTCTCTATCGGTCATATGGCTGTTGTCTAGGGGTACCTGGGAGCGAGAGATGATACACACCACGGCCCATGTCCTCCCCTAACTAGGAGGTGAAGGCCAGAGATTGGGCTTTTGTGTAGGTGTCCTAGAGCCAAGTCCAGTCCTTCGTTCCTGACTCCTTTGCTTAGTAACCCAAGTTCCACACAGTGAATAGGCACAACTCAGTTTTATTCTTCTTGCCAAGCAATAAAACAATCTTTCTTCTGTTGAATAATGGGGAAACAGATCGAGGCACAATCCTTTCCCTTCTTGCTGCTGCCCACTGTGCTGTCACCAGTGGTGAATAGTCACTGCCACTGACTGGGTAATAGAACGTGAATTACCTTCGCTCACTTTGCCCCTGTCAGAGGAAGAAATCCGTCCAAGGGAGAAATGGAGGCCTCTCCGTCACCAGCGATGCTGCGCCGGACTCTTCGGAGAAGTTACTGCGCACCAGTCCTCATGAACTCAGACACGGGCACCCAAGGAGTTAGGGCCCCCTCGGAATCCTCACCCTCGCGGAACTCAGTCGAAGGTACTGAGCCCCAGGCATCCGCCATAGTACCTCACCCCAGGCTAAAGGTGCCTGGAATGGACTCCATCTCTGCTCCAGCTAGGCCAAGGGCGCCTAGGCCTGAAACACCGGAACGTCAGCACCCAAGCTGAAGGTGCCTGGGTGCGGCCACGTCCTCCGACTCTCTTCCCAAAATCAGGGCCTCCGCCCCTTTTATGACCTCTCCCTTTGCATCACAGCGGGTTCCCCGCCCCGCTGTACCAGCTCCAGGGGAGGACAAAAAGGCACGGTTCGTGGTGTATGTTCAGCTCGGGCCCGAGGCAACAGCGCCACCCAGAGACCCCAAGGAACTTCACACCACCAGAGTCCTTACAGATTCAAATACCCGCTACACTTGTTTCAGCTCCCCATGCACCTCCTATGTCTAAGTCACCCTGTGTCTCTAATAGGGGCACAGGGTGACCGAGGGTGACCGAGAACGCCAGTCTGATCTGTATTAATTGGAATGTTGTATATATATATATTGTATATTGTCTCATTTTGTTGTGTACTCTTTGCTGGGTCGTTTGGAGTGTGGCTGTATTCCAATGTTCTATTGTGTCTGTCTGCCTTGGATATTATGGGATGTGTATGTAGATTAGCTGTAAGATTGGTGGGGGAAAATTCCTACAAAAGCTCTCACTGCTGATTGGACAGTCTACCCCGCCCGGAATGCAAAGGTGGGGTGATTGTCCGGAGTATTACCTGTGTTTTCAATAAAGAGTCCATGTTCAGCAACCAAACGAGTATTGCCTTGTTTGTTGTTGGGAGTGGTTGGAATATCTGATATCTATATTCAGACTGGGAGGAAGCGGTATATGACGAAAGCACTCAAACGGTGTTTGGGACGTTACGTTACGATGGTAAACCCTGTTATGGGTATGGGCTGCTACCTCAGGGTGCGGCCAGGTGGTCGCTCCCGTAGTGATCAAAAGAAGGGAACGTAAAGGAGCGCTCGAATTGCAGTAGTTGGGAAATAAACCGCTTTATTTGGAGTATAGATGGTAGAATGTAGCCATCGTGTTTCGGGAGACAAAGAACTCCCCCTCCCTCGGGGCTGCTGTTTGAATATGGATCCCGTTAGGGTCTGTCTGGGACCTGAGCATCAGGTCTGGGAATGTCCGACCATCTGCTGAGGCTTGAGAGGCAGCATGTTCTTGGAAACCACAGCGCCTGAAGAAAACGCAGACGAAACATTTTCAGAACCTACAAACTCCATGTGGATAGAGCCCTGGCGAGTATCGATCCCCCCGAACCAAGGCGCAAGGCCCGATAAGCCAGCATGCAAGCTTCAGCCAGGTACCCCCGGATCACCCAGCCCAACAATGAGAACCGATCGATAATGTGGCTGAAAAAAAAAAACATAAAACATTGAACGATTTAAGCATCGTTTTCAAACTTGCTCGGCGAGCGAAAGATGACAAAAGAAGGTCTCAGATCCGGCCTCCCGGCGCACGTAATGACACCTCGCAGACAATACCGATGTATCGATTAAACATTCCTACTTTTTGTGAGCTGTCATCAGCCGAGGAGCGCAAGAGGCGAGAGACGAAAGCTGCCAGCTCAGGTATTAGCTCAGATAAAAAAAAAAAATAGATCTTAGGCGATGACAATGCAGCCCTGCCGCCCGCCTCTGGAGAGGTGACCTTTCTGGAGAAAACGTTTAGAAGGCAACGTGGTAATGGAAAGCGCTGCGTTCGCCAGACGCCCCCCTGTGCTCATAATTACCAGACGCTCGGGCTGACGGGATCAATAAGAATGGCTGGGGCTGTTTATTCACATCTTCTAGAAAGCAGACGGCCGGGCCGGCTTTAAACTGGAAAGGTGCAAATTTATACTAAGAAGAGCGCGGCGTGAAGGGAGCGGCGAGGACACCAAATATCCTACGGGCTTCTCTTAGAGTGGCTTTAAACCAATTTTTTGTGGATGGAGTATTATTATTATTATTTTTTTTTTAAAAGCTTTCTTCAACTAAAGTCTCTCAGTTAACATGAACTTTTTTTTAAAATCCTTATGCTGCCAGCATTAGCAAATAGATAGGAGGGTCTATTATATTTACTTGTTTTATACTTTTTTATTTTATTTCTTCAGTTACTTCCTGGTTTCTGGCGTAGGCCCAAGATGATGTCATACATCCTAGGAGTCTTCAGGTGGAGCGGAGGGGCTTTCTGAGCTAAGCACACCCCCCTGGCTGCATGCCTGAGCTAAGGGCAGATGGATTTCAGGAAGTACCGTATTTATCGGCGTATAACAAGCACCTTACTTTTAAAAAGAAGTTTCAGGAAAAAAACTACATTTTAAATAAAGAACTTTGAAGCAAAAGAAGGGTCAGTGCCCATCTGCAGCCTCACCATTGCCCATCATTGCAGCCTGATCAGTACCCATCTGCAGCCTTACCATTGCCCATTAATGCAGCCTGATCAGCGCCCATCTGCAGCCGCGCCATTGCTCATCATTGCAGCCTGATCAGTACCCATCTGCAGCCTTACCATTGCCCATTAATGCAGCCTGATCAGTGCCCATCTGCAGCCTTGCCATTGCCCATTAATGCAGCCTGATCAGTGCCCATTTGCAGCCTCGCCATTGCCCTTTAATGCAGCCTGATCAGTGCCCATTTGCAGCTTCATCATTGCCCATCATTGCAGCCTGGTCAGTGCCCACCTGCAGCCTTACCAGTGACCATTATTGCAGCCTGATCAGTGCCCATCTGCAGCCTTGCCATTGCCCATCATTGCAGCCCGATCAGTGTCCATCGGCAGTCTTTACCATTGCCCATTAATGCAGCCTGATCAGTGCCCATCTGCAGCCTCACCAGTGCCCATTATTGCAGCCTGATCAGTGCCCATCTGCAGTCTCACCATTGCCCATTAATGCACTAGTGCCCATTTGCAGCCTCGCCATTGCCCATTAATGCAGCTTGATCAGTGCCCATTTGCAGCCTCACCATTGCCCATTAATGCAGCCTTATCAGTGCCCATCTGCAGCCTCACCTCACCAGTGACCATTATTGCAGCCTGATCAGTGTCCATCTGCAGCCTCACCAGTGCCCATTATTGCAGCCCGACCAGTGCCCATCGGCAGCCTTTACCATTTCCCATTAATGCAGCCTGCTCAGTGCCCATCTGCAGCCTCACCAGTGCCCATTATTGCAGCCTGATCAGTGCCCATCTGCAGTCTCGCCATTGACCATCAATGCAGCCCGATCAGTGCCCATCTGCAGCCTCGCCATTACCCATTAATGCAGCCTGATCAGTGCCCATGTGCAGCCTCGCCATTGCCCAATAATGCAGCCTGATCAGTGCCCATCTGCAGCAACACAATTACCCATTATTGCAGCCTGATCCATGCCTATCTGCAGCCTCGCCATTGTCCATCAATGTAGCCTGGTCAGTGCCCGTCTGCAGCCTCGCCATTGTCTGTTAAAGCAGCCTTTACAGTGTCCATCTGCAGCCTCACCAGTGCCCATTATTGCAGCCTGATCAGTGCCCATCTGCAGCCTCACCATTGCCAATTAATGCAGCCTGATCAGTGCCCATCTTCAGCCTCACCATTGCCCATTATTGCAGCCTGATCAGTGCCCATCTGCAGTCTTGCCATTGCCCATCAATGTAGCCTGATCAGTGCCCATCTGCAGCCTCGCCATTGCCCATCAATGCAGCCTGATCAGTGCCCTTTTGCAGCCTTACCATTGCCCATTAATGCAGCCCGATCAGTGCCTAGCTGCACCCTTGCCATTGCCCATCATTTCAGCCTGATCAGTGCCTATCGGCAGCGGCGATCAGCGATTTTTATCATGACTGCGACATTATGGCGGACATATCGGACACTTTTGACACCATTTTGGGACCATTGTCATTTTTACAGCGATCAGTGCTATAAAAATACTGTAATGACACTGGTAGTGAAGGGGTTAACCTGTAGGGGGCGCTGAAGGGGTTAAGTGTGACCTAGGGAGTGCTTGTAACTGTTAGGGGGTGTGGCTTGGCATGACATGTCACTGAGTGATGTTCCCGATGACAGTGGACAGACGATCAGTGACATGTCACTAGGAAGCACGGGGAGAGGTTTGTTTACACTTACCTCTCCCCGTTCTTCAGCTCTGTTACCCGATCGCGGGACAACGGCGGTGATCGGGTCCGCGTGTCCCGCAGGCACGGTCACAGAGCTCCGGACCGGGTGGCATCTTAAAGGGGACGTACCTGTACGCCCTAATGCCCAGCCGTGCCATTCTGTTTATGTATATCGTCGTGCGGCGGTCCTTAAGTGGTTAATAGTTAGTAATAGTTAAGTTATTATTTGTTAGTTCTTATTTCAGATTTTTGAATTTTTGAATCTTCGAATTTCCAAATTTAAAGAATTTACAGATTTACCAAAAATTTGTTAAACGGGTTTTCGTTAATTCGTATTTTTCCGAATTAACGAATTTGTTGAAATTCGTTAAAAAAACTAACTCGCAGTCTCCCCTCTAATTCATCCCAAAGGTGTTCTATCGGGTTGAGGTCAGGACTCTGTGCAGGCCAGTCAAGTTCCTTCACCCCAAACTCCACCGAATGATTTGGACCAGTGCACATATCAAGGTCCATAAAGACATGGAGGAGCGAGTTTGGGATGGAAGAACCTGACTGGCCTGCACAGAGTACTGACCTCAACCTGATAGAACACCTTTGGGATGAATTAGAGTGGAGACTGCGAGCCAGGCCTTCTCGTCCAACATCAGTGCCTGACAAATGCGCTTCTGGAAGAATGGTCAAACATTCCCATAGACACCCTCCTAAACCTTGTGGACAGCCTTCCCAGAAGAGTTGAAGGTGTTATAGCTGTAAAGGGCGGGGTCAACTCAATATTGAACCCTACGGACTAAGACTGGGATGCCATTAAAGTTCATGTGTGTGTAAAGGCAGGTGTCCCAATACTTTTGGTAATATAGTGTATTTCTAAAAGTGCTATTGACAATTTTCACCACGTCGGTAACCACCCCTGCAATCCACATGTAGCACCCTCTAGTGTGTGCTAGAAGTAGAGCAGGCAAGCCATACTCTTGACTTATGCTGTAAATTTGTGAGTCTGCCATTGGGTCAGGGTTATTAGAGTTTAGGGCTGGCTGACTCATCTCAGCAGCTCTCTGGTGTCTCCCCCTGTTTCCAGAGTATTGGAGAACATTCAGGAAGATAGTGGGCGGAGTCTAGGAGGGGCTGTTCAGCATATTTGGAGGTCCCTGGCCAATCCCCCAGGAGTGGGCTTGGCAGGGAGCCTTTAAATATTGACGAGTCATGCCAGCAGGGGCAGTCGGGTGGAAGATGGAGATACAGGGTTGCATGTAAAGGCAGGCGTCCCAACACTTTTGGTAATATAGTGTGTATATATACTGTATACAGTGCCTTGCAAAAGTATTCACCCCCCCCCCTTGGCTTTTTACCTATTTTGTTACATTACAGCCTTTATTTCAATGTTTTTTTTTGTCTGAATTCTATGTGATGGATCAGAACACCATAGTCTAAGTTGGTGAAGTAAAATTAGAACAATATATACATAAAACTATTTTTCGGAAATAAAAAACTGATAATTGGCATATGCGTATGTATTCACCCCCTTTGTTATGAAGCCCATAAAAAGCTCTGGTGCAACTAATTACCGTAATATACTCGAGTATAAGCCGACCCGAAAATAAGCCGAGGCACCTAATTTTACCACAAAAAACTGGGAAAACTTATTGACTCGAGTATAAGCCTAGGGTGTCCATCTGCATGCCTCACTGTGCCTCACTTTGCCTCACTGTGTCCATGTGCATGCCTCACTGTGCCCATGCCTCACTGTGCCCATGCCTAGACTGACGTTTAACATGAGAGTCTATGGAAGGGATGCCCGGATTTGAAAAATCGTTGCTCCCCGGCCGTAGGTCCCCCAGACAACTTTGCACACTTATAGAGGAGAAATGGGGCTACATGTGTGCCAAGTTTGGGGTCCAGGGGACCTACGACCGGCCAGTACCGGGTCTGTAAAGTCCGGGAGATCAGGCGCAAAAAGGTGACTCGAGTATAAGCCGAGGGGGGCATTTTCAGCACAAAAAAATTTGATGAAAAACTCGGCTTATACTTGAGTATATACGGTACCTTTCAGAAGTCACATAATTAGTGAAATGATGTCCTCCTGTGTGCAATCTAAGTGTCACATGATCTGTCATTACATAGACACACCTGTTTAAAAGGCCCCAGAGGCTGCAACACTTAAGCAAGAGGCACCACTAACCAAACCCTGCCATGAAGACCAAGGAACTCTCCGAACAAGTAAGGGACAATGTTGTTGAGAAGTAGGGATGAGCTTCGTGTTCGAGTCGAACATACGTTCGACTCGAACATCGGCTGTTCAATCGTTCGACGAAGATCGAACGATTTGGGCCGTTCGCGCCAAATTCGAGTGACGCGAACGGCCCACAATGCACTACGCCATCGCAGTGTCATCCAGGCACTGTGATTGGCCAAGCATGCACTGTGACCCCGCATGCTTGGCCAATCACAGCGCCGGCAGCGAGGAGAGCAATGATTGGCCACAGGCAGGGTGCCTGTGGCCAATTATTGCTGAGGGGGTTTAGTACGCGCCCCACACTATAAAAGGCCGCCAGCACGGCGGCCTAGTGTAGTGTGTTCCGGAGCAGGGAAAGAGAAGCATAGGCAGGGACAGTGACATTTATTTTTCCTTTACATAATCCTGGATTCCTTGTGTTTAGGGACAAATAAGGATAGGTAGGGAGAGTGTCAGTGTGTTATTCTGTGCTAAACCTTGTTTGTAGGGACAGAGAAGGACAGTGAGGGAAAGTGTCAGTGTGCTATTCTGTTCTAAACCAATCTTGCTGAACCGTATTTGAAATCCTTGAGTTTAGGGACAGAGAAGGACACTCGGGGAAACTATCAGTGTGCTATTCTGTGCTAAATCTTGTTTGTAGGGACAGAGAAGGACAGTGAGGGAAACTATCAGTGTGCTATTCTGTGCTAAACCAATCTTGCTGAAGCATATTGCAAATCCTTGTGTTTAGGGACAGAGAAGGACAGTGAGGGAAAGTGTCAGTGTGCTATTCTGTCCTAAACCAATCTTGCTGAACCATATTTGAAATCCTTGAGTTTAGGGACAGAGAAGGACACTCGTGGAAACTGTCAGTGTGCTATTCTGTGCTAAATCTTGTTTGTAGGGACAGAGAAGGACAGTGAGGGAAAGTGTCAGTGTGCTATTCTGTCCTAAACCAATCTTGCTGAACCATATTTGAAATCCTTGAGTTTAGGGACAGAGAAGGACACTCGTATAAACTATCAGTGTGCTATTCTGTGCTAAATCTTGTTTGTAGGGACAGAGAAGGACAGTGAGGGAAACTATCAGTGTGCTATTCTGTGCTAAACCAATCTTGCTGAAGCATATTGCAAATCCTTGTGTTTAGGGACAGAGAAGGATAGGCAGGGGACAGTGTCAGTGTCTTTGTTGCTAAACCTCCTGCACAGTATACACCTGAAGGTAGCCCTTATTGCTGTTTTTCCCATCTCCCTGCAGGCCATCCCTTAAAATGTCTGCAAGGCAACCAAGGAGAGGCAGACAGTCAGGAGGCAAAAAAAGAGGGCAAGCAGGCTCTGTGTCTGGGGGCAACAGTGCTGGTCGTGGACGCGGTGCATTGTCATCAGCACGTGGCCATGGGACACGCTTGTCCTTCTTTTAGGCAGCTGGACATGTTGAGCCACATCATACCGAAGACTTGGTAGAGTGGATGACCAAGCCCACCTCATCCTCCTCATCCTCTCTCACCCAGGCTCAGGGTACTGGCAAAGCAGCTGCCAAAGCGTCCTCTTCTCTGGTATCAATGTCATCATTAGTCACTCCTTCCCTAGACCCACCATGTCCTCCTCCTGAGGAGTCCCCCAAACTGTTTGAGCACAGTGTTGGGTACATGCTCCAGGAGGATGCCCAGCGTTTCGAAGGATCTGATGATGATACCCAGCTAGAGGAAGGCAGTAGCGTGAGAGCAGAGAGAGGGGATGCTCAAGAAGGACACCAATCTGGCAGTCATGCTCCAGCAGCTGCAGCATACTGCCAGATTGGCTCCAGTGATGAGGAGGGAGGGGATGATGAGGTCACTGACTCCACGTGGGTGCCTAATAGGAGAGAGGAGGAGGAGGAGGATGAGGAGGAGGCACATCTCCAACGAGGCAGGATGCCCTTGGATGACCAGCGTATGGGCAGCACACCGACGGAATCACACCGCAGAGCTCCGCCTGTGCAGGGCGCTGCCTCTGCCCGTCATTCAAAAAGTTCTTTGGTGTGGGCCTTTTTTGAGGCGAGTGCATCAGATCGCACAGCTGCTGTTTGCAACATATGTCTCAAGCGTATATCGCGTGGCCAAAACATCAGCCGCTTGGGCACCACATGCTTGATCAGACATATGTTGACCTGCCATGCAGCTCGTTGGCAAGCCTACCTTAAAGGCCCACACCAAAGAACAAAGTGGACCTCTCCTTGCACCGCATCAGCTGGGATCTCCAACCCCACTATACCATCAGTCCTCTCTGAAACCTGCACTGAGAGGAATGAAGGTGTAGAATTAGGTGTGTCACAGCCAAGTACTTGCGGCCACTCTGCTAGCAGTACACCGACGTCCGATTCTAGCAGGCAAATTTCCCTGCCCCAGCTGCTGGACCGTCGAAAGAAGTTCACTCCCAGCCATCCACATGCCCAGCGGTTGAATGCTAGCTTGGCTAAATTGCTAGCGCTTCAACTGCTGCCTTTTCAGTTGGTAGACTCGGCCCCCTTCCGTGAGTTTGTGCAATGTGCGGTTCCTCAGTGGCAGGTTCCCAAACGCCACTTTTTCTCACGGAAGGCGATTCCGGCTCTCTACAGGCATGTGGAAGGCAATGTCTTGGCCTCGCTGGACAGGGCGGTCAGCGGTAAGGTGCATATTACCGCTGACTCATGGTCCAGCAGGCATGGACAGGGACGTTACCTTTCTTTCACGGCCCATTGGGTCACTCTTTTGGCAGCTGGGAAGGATGCAGGACAAGGTGCAGTAGTGTTGGAGGTTGTTCCACCGCCACGCCTCCAAAAAGCTACTACTGGTTGTGACACACCTCTCTCCTCCACCCCCTCCTCTTCTTCTTCCTCCATGGCCTCTTCCTGTGGTTTGTCCTCGGAACTAGCGGTGCTCCGTAGGCGTTCAAGGGGCTACGCAAGTACGCAGGCAAAAAGATGCCATGCCGTGCTTGCGCTGGTGTGTTTGGGGGACAGAAGCCACACTGGGGCAGAGGTCCTGTCTGCTCTGCAGGGGCAGGCCGAGAGGTGGTTGACGCCACGCCAGCTTAAGCCAGGAATGGTGGTTTGCGACAATGGCACCAACCTCCTCTCCGCCCTCCGACAGGGACAACTGACCCATGTGCCCTGTATGGCTCACGTCCTTAACCTGGTGGTGCAGCGGTTCTTGGGCAGGTACCCGGGCTTACAGGATGTCCTGAGGCAGGCCAGGAAAGTCTGTGTGCATTTCCGCAGATCTTATAATGCCAGTGCTCGCCTGGCTGAGCTGCAAAAGGAGTTGAACCTGCCCAAGAACCGCCTTATATGTGACATGCCCACCAGGTGGAACTCAACGTTGGCCATGCTGCAGCGGCTGCACACGCAGCAGAGGGCCATCAATGAGTACCTGTGCGACTACGGCACCAGGACAGGGTCAGGGGAGCTCGGGTTTTTTTCACCACGCCAGTGGGGCATGATCAGGGAGGCATGCACTGTCCTGGCACCATTTGAGGAGGCCACGAGGATGGTGAGCAGTGACAGTGCATGCATCAGTGACACTGTACCTCTTGTCCACCTGTTGGAGCACACGCTGCGGCACTTGAGGCAGAACAGAGGCAGGAAGAGAAGGACTTCCTTGCCTCTCAAGGCCCCCTTTACCCAGACAGTGTTCCTTCTGTCCCACCCATCGCACAGGAAGAGGAGCAGGAGGAGGAGGAGGAGGAGGATTGTGTCAGCATGGAGGTGGAGGCTGGCACTCAGCATCATCAACAGCAGTCTTTTAGGGATGATTTACAGTCCCAAGAAACCAGTGGACTTGTACGTGGCTGGGAGGAGGTGTCTGCGGATCATGTCGTCCTTAGTGACCCAGAGGACTCCGGACTGAATGCCTCAGCTAACCTACGCTGCATGGCCTCCCTGATCCTGCAAAGTCTGCGGAAGGATCCTCGTATTCTTCGGATCAAGGAGAGGGACCATTACTGGCTGGCCACTCTCCTTGATCCACGGTACAAGGGTAAGGTTGCGGACCTTATGTTACCGTCGCAGAGGGAGCAGAGGATGAGACAACTCCGGGAGGCCTTGCAGAAAGGTCTGTGCAACGCGTTCCCAGAGACTGGGAGGTTACAAACTCCTGGTCCTGGACAACGAGTTGCTGAGGCTTCGGGCAGTCAAAGAAGGAGCGGTGGGGAAGGTGGCCGTCTAACCGATGCGTTCAGACAATTCTTTAGTCCGCAGCCCCAAAGTATGATCGGTTCCAGCAACCATCGCCAGCGTCTGATATACATGGTGCAGGAATACCTAGGGGCAAGGTCAGACTTGGACACCTTCCCCACCGAAAATCCTCTGGCTTACTGGGTCTTGAGGATGGATCACTGGCCAGAGCTTGCAAAGTATGCAATTGAGCTACTGGCCTGTCCTGCATCCAGCGTTCTTTCAGAACGCACATTCAGTGCTGCTGGAGGATTTGTCACGGATCACAGGGTGCGCCTGTCCACCGACTCGGTTGATCGACTGACTTTCATCAAGATGAACCAGTCTTGGATCACCACCAGCTACCACACACCTGATGCTGATATAACAGACTAATTGATTTTAAAATGTCACATACCTTCAAGACTGATGCTGATGCTGAGTGCCTGTGCTGTTATGTTGACTGGCTATCCTCCTCCTCCTCCTCAATGATCCGATTAATGATGATAGCTTGGAAGATCATTTTGGTTTATGGGTGCCGCCACCAGTGGCTAAGGCCCAATTTTTCAGCCCCTGTTTAACAGGGGCGTGTAATTACAATTTTTGATGCAATACTTTGCAACAGGGCTCATTGCTGTGCTCCAAGTACAGTATCTGTGAGGGGTTGCAGTGTTGTGCCACCAGTGGCTAAGGCCCAATTTTTCAGCCCCTGTTTAACAGGGGCGTGTAATTAAAATTTTTGGTGCAATACTTTGCAACAGGGCTCATTGCTGTGCTCCAAGTACAGTATCTGTGAGGGGTTGCAGTGTTGTGCCACCAGTGGCTAAGGCCCAATTTTTCAGCCCGTGTTTAACAGGGGCGTGTAATTACAATTTTTGATGCAATACTTTGCAACAGGGCTCATTGCTGTGCTCCAAGTACAGTATCTGTGAGGGGTTGCAGTGTTGTGCCACCAGTGCCTAAGGCCCAATTTTTCAGCCCCTGTTCAACAGGGGCATGCAATTATAATTATTGATCTAATAATTCACAGCAGGGCCCATTGCTGCGCCCACCAAGAGTAACTGTCAGGCCTTACAGTGTTGTGTCAACACCACCACCACCACCACCACCACCACCACCACCACCACCAAAGGCCCAATTTTTCAGCCCCTGTTCAACAGGGGCATGCAATTGTAATTATTGATCTAATAATTCACAGCAGGGCCCATTGCTGCGCCCACCAAGAGTAACTGTCAGGCCTTACAGTGTTGTGTCAACACCACCACCACCACCACCAAAGGCCCAATTTTTCAGCCCCTGTTCAACAGGGGCATGCAATTATAATTATTGATCTAATAATTCACAGCAGGGCCCATTGCTGCGCCCACCAAGAGTAACTGTCAGGCCTTACAGTGTTGTGGCACCAGCACCACCATCAAAGGCCCAATTTTTACTACCACTGTTCAACAATTATATGTTATTACAATTCCTGATATAATAGTTGACAGCAGGGCGTTCCAGCACCCACCAAGAGTAACTGTGAGGCCTTACAGTGTGGCAACACCAACACCTAAGGGGCCAATTTCTGCAGAGTATATACGGCAGGTCCCTACTTTCAAACATCCAACTTACAAACGACTCCTACTTGCAAACGGAAGAAGACAATAGGAAGTGAGAGGAAATCTACCCCTTGGAAGGAAAATTCTCTCCTGTAAGAATTAATATGGGAGAAAGGTGTCTCCTCTGTACTGATGCTTTATCAGCAATCCTTGTTTCAATAAAAACACCACATTTCAAAAACAGTTGTCATTGGGACGCAAAGTGAGGTGAAATGTTCTGAACAGGGGCACAGACAGCAAAAAAATGTGACAGGGGTGATAACCCTTCCCTATGTTTTCCAAAAAGCTTAAAAATAGGTATTTGGGCTGGAGCTACACTTAAACAATGTAGCTGTTCAAAATTACAAACAGATTCTACATAAGAACAAACCTACATTCCCTGTCTTGTATGCACCGCCTGTATACGGCTGTTCAGAGTATATAGGGCCTTTTTTATTTTGTGTGCGGGGTTCCCCTTAATATCCATACAAGACCCAAAGGGGCTGGTAATGGGCTGGGGTAGGGGGGGGGGGGGTCATGGGGTAGCTATGCCATTTTTCCTAAAGATTTTCATCCATATTACCGGGACCAGACATTACATTAAAGCCGCAAGCAGTTTTAAATGGCTTTTTTTTCCTTTAGAAATGTAATTTTGTGTAGGGACAGTTCTAAACACGGGAAACACGTGGCACTTCACAGGCATACTTTAGACACCCCCCAGGTACAATATTTAAAGGAATATTTGACTTTTTTTTTTCACTTTATGCATCATTAAAATGACTGCTCCCGAAAAACGGCCGTTTTTAAAACTTCTTTTTGCATTGATACATGTCCCCTGGTGCACAACCCGGGTTCCCAAACCCTATTTATGACAATAACATGCATAATAGTTGTTATAATTAGCACTTTAGAATTCGAACGTTCGCATCCATTGTATTTAATAGGGTTCTAATGTTCGTGCGAACTTTCGGTCCGTTCGCGAGTTCTGGTGCGAACCGAACCCGGGGGTGTTCGGCTCATCACTATTGAGAAGTACAAGTCAGGGTTAGGTTATAAAAAATATCCAAATCTTTGATGATCCTTAGGAGCCCCATCAAATCTATCATAACCAGATGGAAAGAACATGGCACAACAGCAAACCTGCCAAGAGACGGCCGCACACCAAAACTCACGGACCGGGCAAGGAGGGCATTAATCAGAGAGGCGGCACAGAGACCGAAGGTAACCCTGGAGGTGCTGCAGAGTTCCACAGCAGAGACTGGAGTATCTGTACATAGGACAACAATAAGCTGTATGCTCCATAGAGTTGGGCTTTATGGCAGAGCGGCCAGAAGAAAGCCATTACTGTCAGCAAAAAACAAAATGACGCGTTTTGAGTTTGCGAAAAGGCATGTGGGAGACTCCCAAAATGTATGGAGGAAGGTGCTCTGGTCTGATGAGACTAAAATTTTACGTTTTGGCCATCAAAGAAAATGCTATGTCTGGCGCAAACCCAACACATCACATCACCCAAAGAACACCATCCCCACCGTGAAACATGGTGGTGGCAGCATCATGCTGTGGGGATGTTTTTCAGCAGTCAGGACTGGGAAACTGGTCAGAGTTGAGGGAAAGATGGATGGTGATAAATACAGGGGTATTCTTGAGCAAAACCTGTAGCACTCTGTGTGTGATTTGAGGCTAGGATGGAGGTTCACCTTCCTGGAGGAGGACAATGACCCCAAACACACTGCTAAAGCAACACTTGGGTGGTTTAAGGGGAAACATGTAAATGTGTTGGAATGGCCTAGTCAAAGCCCAGACCTCAATCCAATAGAAAATCTGTGGTCAGACTTAAAGGGGTTGTAAAGGTAAATGTTTTTTCACCTTAATGCATCCTACGCCGAGGGACCCCAGAAGAGGAGGATCGGGGCCACTCTGTGCAAAACGAGCTGCACAGTGGAGGTAAGTATAACATGTTTGTTATTTTTTTGGTTTACAATCCCTTTAAAGATTGCTGATCACAAGGGCAAAGCATCCAACTTGAAGGAGCTGGAGCAGTTTTGCAAGGAGGAGGAATGGGCAAAAATCCCAGAGGTAAGATGTGACAAGCTCATAGAGACTTATCCAAAGCGACTTGGAGCTGTGATAGCCGCAAAAGGTGCCTCTACAAAGTATTGACTTTAGGGGGGTGAATAGTTATGCACATTGACTTTTTTCTGTTATTTTGTCCTATTTGTTGTTTGCTTCACAATAAAAAAAATAAAAAAAATCTTCAAAGTTGTGGGCAAATTAAATGATGCAAATCCTCAAACAATCCGTGTTAATTCTAGGTTGTGAGGCAACAAAACACAAAAAATGCCATGGGGGGGGGGGGGGTGAATACTTTTGCAAGGCACTGTATATACAGTGAGGGAAAAAGTATTTGACCCCCTGCTGATTTTGTAGGTTTGCCCCACTGACAAACGATCAGTCTATCATTTTATTGGTCGGTTTATTATAACAGTGAGAGACGGAACAACAACAAAAATATCCAGAAAAACGCATTTCAAAAAAGTTATATATTGATTTGCATTTTAATGAGTGAAATAAGTATTTGACCCCTTCGCAAAACATGACTTAGTACTTGGTGGCAAAACCCTTGTTGGCGATCACAGAGGTCGGACGTTTCTTGGAGTTGGCCTCCAGGTTCGCACACATCTCAGGAGGGATTTGGTCCTCTTTGCAGATCCTCTCCAAGTCATAAAGGTTTTCAGGCTGACGTTTGGTCACTCGAACCTTCAGCTCCCTCCACATATTTTCAATGGGATTAAGGTCTGGAGACTGGCTAGGCCACTCCAGGACCTTAGGGTTAGGGTGCTTCTTCTTGAGCCACTGATGTGTTGCCTTGGCGGTATGTTTTGGATCATTGTCATGCTGGAAGACTCATCCATGACCCATCTTCAATGCCCTGGCTGAGGGAAGGAGGTTCTCACCCAAGATTTGATGGTACATGGGGCCCCGTCCATCTGATGTAGTGAAGTTGTCCTGTCCCCTTAGCAGAAAAACACCCCCAAAGCATAATGTTTACCCCTCCATGTATGACGGTGGGGGATGGTGTTCTCCATGTATGACGGTGGGGGGATGGTGTTCTCTATGTATGATGGTGGGAGGATGGTGTTCTCCATGTAGGACGGTGGGGGATGGTGTTCTTCATGTATGATGGTGGGAGGATGGTGTTCTCCATGTATGACGGTGAGGGATGGTGTTCTCCATGTATGACGGTGAGGGATGGTGTTCTCCATGGATGACGGTGGGGGATGGTGTTCTCCATGTATGATGGTGGGGGATGGTGTTCTCCATGTAGGATGGTGGGGGGTGGTGTTCTCCATGTATGACGGTGGGGGGATGGTGTTCTCCATGTATGATGGTGGGAGGATGGTGTTCTCCATGTAGGACGGTGGGGGATGGTGTTCTTCATGTATGATGGTGGGAGGATGGTGTTCTCCATGTATGACGGTGGGGGATGGTGTTCTCCATGTATGACGGTGAGGGATGGTGTTCTCCATGGATGACGGTGGAGGATGGTGTTCTCCATGGATGACGGTGGGGGATGGTGTTCTCCATGGATGACGGTGGGGGATGGTGTTCTCCATGTATGATGGTGGGGGATGGCATTCTCCATGTATGATGGTGGGGGATGGCGTTCTCCATGTATGACGGTGGGGGATGGTGTTCTCCATGGATGACGGTGGGGTGATGGTGTTCTCAATGTATGACGGTGGGGGATGGTGTTCTCCATGTATGACGGTGGGGGATGGTGTTCTCCATGTATGACGTGGGGGATGGCGTTCTCCATGTATGACGGTGGGGGATGGTGTTCTCCATGGATGACGGTGGGGGATGGTGTTCTTGGGGTCATTGGCAGCATTCCTCCTCCTCCAAACACGGCGAGTTGAGTTGATGCCAAAGAGCTGGATTTTGGTCACATCTGACCACAACACTTTCCCCCAGTTCTCCTCTGAATCATTCAGATGTTGATTATCAGACATCAGACGGGCTGTACATGTGATTTCCTGAGCAGGGGGACCTTGCGGGGGCTGCAGGATTTCAGCCAATCACGGTGTAGTGTGTTACCGATGGTTTTCTTGGTGACGATGGCCCCGGCTGAGATCAGTGACAAGATTCTCCGTGTAGTTCTGGGCGGATTCCTCACCGTTATCATGATCATTGAACCTCCACGAGGGGAGATCTTGTATGGAGCCCCAGACCGAGGAGAGTGACAGTTATTTTGTGTTTCTTCCATTTGTGAATAAATCCCCCCAACTGTTGTCTCCTCTCACCAAGCTGCTTGGCGATGGTCTTGTAGCCCATTCCAGCCTTGTGTAGATCTACAATCTTCTCCCCGATGTCCTTGGACAGCTCTTTAGTCTTGGCCGTGGTGGAGAAAATGGAATCTAACTGATTGATTCTGTGGACAGGTGTCTTCTATACAGGTAACAAGCTGAGATTAGGAGCACTCCCTTTAAGAGAGAGTGAGAGCGAGAGAGAGAGAGAGAGAGAGAGAGTGCTCCTAATCTCAGCTTGTTACCTGTATAGAAGACACCTGGGAGCCAGAAATCTTGCTGATTGAGGGGATCAAATACTTTATTTCACTCATTAAAATGCAAATCAATTTATAACTTTTTTTGAAATGCGTTTTTCTGGATATTTTTGTTGTTATTTTGTCTCTCACTGTTATAATAAACCAACCAATAAAATGATAGACTGATCCTTTTTTTGTCAGTGGGGCAAACCTACAAAATCAGCAGGGGGGGCACATACTTTTTTCCCCTCACTGTATGTATAATATATATATATATATATATATATATATATATATATATATATATATAAATAATTTTTGGGGGTGCTAAGTAACTTTCTACCACAAAAAATACAGATATTTACAAAAAGTGTCAGAATAGGTCTTCAAGTGTTTATTAAAAGTCATCAGATATGGTATTTGTAACGTATTTTTGTTTATTTTTGTTAAATGAAGTTCCTCTTTAGCTCCAGTGATTCTCCAGTTCCATAGCAGTCCCACCGGTATGGCATAGGACTTCTATTGATTCCAAGCTGGAGCAGCAATGTACAGTGGAACCTCGGATTGCGAGTAACGCGGTTAACGAGCGTTTCACAATACGAGCACTTTTTTTTTTTTTTTTTTTTAATCCTGACTCGGTTTTCAAAAGTTGTCTCGCAAAACAAGCAGGATTCAAGCCACAGTGGTGTGCAGTACCGCATTTGGCCTGAGGTGCGGGGACGCCGGAGCCGATCTGAAATACTCAGTTTCCGAGTTCAGCCGAGCTGTCCCCGAGCCTTTCTGAGTATTACTGAGGCTCTCCGGCGCCCCCCTACCTCTGGCCACATGCGGTATTGCATGCCATAGAAGTCAATGCGGAACAAATTATTTTCGTTTCCATTGACTTCTATGGGGAAAACTCGCTTTGATATGCGAGTGCTTTGGATTACGAGCATTCTCCTGGAATGGATTATGCTCGTAATCCAAGGTTCCACTGTATACCAATACAATGTCATCCATACCTGGAGCTCAGTTTTCTGCAGTTACTGACTCGGAATAAGTAAAAATCCAAAAAAGAAGGCATCCAAAAAGTTCACACTGAACAAATGTGCGACGTGCGGTTTACATTTCATATCACCTTCTCTGGCCATCGGCATTTTTTTTTTTTTTTTCTCAATGTCTTTTTTTTCCCGCCCGAAGCGGACAGAAGGTGAGAGACGGAGGAGAGAGGTCCTCCTGGAACGTTCCCAGAACTTCCTTACTTCTTACACTCTTCCTCCCATCTCCGGGTCCGCACTCCAGCGCACACAGATCCAAACTGCGTTTTTTTTAAAAATGTTTTAATCTTTTTCATTTTTTTTTTTTTCTTGGCTTGTCTAAGCCGCTCTGTCTCTCTCAGAACACTTACATAACAGCGGTCTGTTTATCAGGAGGAAATGCATAATATATTTTGCTGAGGGCTACTCCTCTGAAAAATCATCCCGAGCTTTAGAGAAACGTCTCTACAAAGATATAATGAGCCCCTTTGGAGGCGATGTGCATTTATTATCGGGGGGGAGTCGCAGAAAGCAGATGGCGCGCGGGCCACGCTGCCAGTGTCTTAAAGGGCCACTGCACAGCCCAGCAGCTTACGACTTACTAGCTGCAATTTCCCCGTTCATAAATGGATTTTTTTAATTCACTTACAATGTGACTCTAGTCTGGACTTGGTAGAAAATGTGACTATTCCGGGAAGAGACAGGTCATTAGCACTGCCCCCTCCCTCAAAATAGGTCTCTACTTCTTTGGGGGTGTCTGATTACTTTCTGTGCTGACCCAGCTCCTCCACCCACCTCTTCATGTAGATGTTGGGGAAGGAGCAAAAGGGAACACTTTAAGCCCCATACACACTATCAGATTTTCTGTTGATTTTTGTCATCAGATTTACCAAAACCATGTAGTACAAGGGCCCATCTGATTGCATACAAATTGAAACTCTTAAGGTTTGACCTCATATTAGATAGTTTTGGTAAATCTGATGACAAAAATCAGCAGAAAATCTGATAGTGTGTATGGGGCTTTAGAGTAGCCATTCTCAACCTTTTTTTTTTTTTACCCCAAAGTAACCCATGAAATAATTTTCTTGGGGAACCTCTTATAAAACCAATTTAATGGTGATCAGTGGGAAGAATACTTCTTACATTGGTGATCAGTGAGAAGAATGTCCCTTACATTGGTGATCAGTGGGAAGAATGTCCCTTACATTGGTGATCAGAGGGAAGAATGTTCCTTACATTGGTGATCAGTGGGAAGAATGTTCCTTACATTGGTGATCAGTGAGAAGAATGTTCCTTACATTGGTGATCAGTGAGAAGAATGTCCCTTACATTGGTGATCAGTGGGAAGAATGTTCCTTACATTGGTGATCAGTGGGAAGAATGTCCCTTACATTGGTGATCAGTGGGAAGAATGTCCCTTACATTGGTGATCAGTGGGAAGAATGTCCCTTACATTGGTGATCAGTGGAAAGAATGTTCCTTACATTGGTGATCAGTGGAAAGAATGTTCCTTACATTGGTGATCAGTGGGAAGAATGTCCCTTACATTGGTGATCAGTGGGAAGAATGTCCCTTACATTGGTGATCAGTGAGAAGAATGTTCCTTAAATTGGTGATCAGTGGGAAGAATGTTCCTTACATTGGTGATCAGTGGGAAGAATGTCCCTTACATTGGTGATCAGTGGAAAGAATGTTCCTTACATTGGTGATCAGTGGGAAGAATGTCCCTTACATTGGTGATCAGTGAGAAGAATGTTCCTTACATTGGTGATCAGTGGGAAGAATGTCCCTTACATTGGTGATCAGTGAGAAGAATGTTCCTTAAATTGGTGATCAGTGAGAAGAATGTTCCTTAAATTGGTGATCAGTGGGAAGAATGTTCCTTACATTGGTGATCAGTGGGAAGAATGTCCCTTACATTGGTGATCAGTGGAAAGAATGTTCCTTACATTGGTGATCAGTGGGAAGAATGTCCCTTACATTGGTGATCAGTGAGAAGAATGTTCCTTACATTGGTGATCAGTGGGAAGAATGTTCCTTACATTGGTGATCAGTGGGAAGAATGTCCCTTACATTGGTGATCAGTGGAAAGAATGTTCCTTACATTGGTGATCAGTGGGAAGAATGTCCCTTACATTGGTGATCAGTGAGAAGAATGTTCCTTAAATTGGTGATCAGTGGGAAGAATGTTCCTTACATTGGTGATCAGTGGGAAGAATGTCCCTTACATTGGTGATCAGTGGGAAGAATGTCCCTTACATTGGTGATCAGTGAGAAGAATGTTCCTTAAATTGGTGATCAGTGGGAAGAATGTTCCTTACATTGGTGATCAGTGGGAAGAATGTCCCTTACATTGGTGATCAGTAGTGATGAGCCGAACACCCCCGGGTTCGGTTCGCACCAGAACCCGCGAACGGACCGAAAGTTCGTACGAACATTAGAACCCTATTAAATACAATGGATGCGAACGTTCGAATTCTAAAGTGCTAATTATAACAACTATTATGCATGTTATTGTCCTAAAAAGGGTTTGGGAACCCGGGTTCTGCACCAGGGGACATGTATCAATGCAAAAAGAAGTTTTAAAAACGGTCGTTTTTCGGAAGCAGTCATTTTAATGATGCATAAAGTGAAAAAAATAAAGTCAAATATTCCTTTAAATATCGTACCTGGGGGGTGTCTAAAGTATGCCTGTGAAGTGCCACGTGTTTCCCGTGTTTAGAACTGTCCCTGCACAAAATGACACTTCTAAAGGAAAAAAAAGCCATTTAAAACTGCTTGCGGCTTTAATGTAATGTCTGGTCCCGGTAATATGGATGAAAATCTTTAAGAAAAATGGCATAGCTACCCCATGACCCCCCCCCCCCCTACCCCAGCCCATTACCAGCCCCTTTGGGTCTTGTATGGATATTAAGGGGAACCCCGCACATAAAATAAAAAAGGCCCTATATACTCTGAACAGCCGTATACAGGCGGTGCATACAAGACAGGGACTGTAGGTTTGTTCTTATGTAGAATCTGTTTGTAATTTTGAACAGGTACATTGTTGAAGTGTAGCTCCAGCCCAAAAATCTATTTTTAAACTTTTTGGAAAACATAGGTAAGGGTTATCACCCCTGTAACATTTGTTTTGCTGTCTGTGCCCCTGTTCAGAACATTTCACCTCACTTTCCGTCCCAATGACAACTGTTTTTGAAATGTGGTGTTTTTCTTGAAACAAGGATTGCTGATAAAGCATCAGTACAGAGGAGACACCTTTCTCCCATATTTATTCTTACAGGAGAGAATTTTCCTTCCTAGGGGTAGATTTCCTCTCACTTCCTGTTGTCTTCTTGCGTTTGCAAGTAGGAGTCGTTTGTAAGTTGGATGTTTGAAAGTAGGGACCTGCCGTATATACTCTGCAGAAATAGGCCCCTTAGGTGTTGGTGTTGGCACAACACTGTAAGCACTCACAGTTACTCTTGGTTGGTGCTGGAACGCCCTGCTGTCAACTATTATATCAGGAATTTTAATTACATATAATTGTTGAACAGTGGTAGTAAAAATTGGGCCTTTGATGGTGGTGCTGGTGCCACAACACTGTAAGCCCTGACAGTTACTCTTGGTGGGTGCAGCAATGGGCCCTGCTGTGAATTATTAGATCAAGAATTGTAATTGCATGCCCCTGTTGAACAGGGGCTGAAAAATTGGGCCTTTCGTGGTGGTGGTGGTGGTGTTGCCACAACACTGTAAGCCCTCAGAGTTACTCTTGGTGGGTGCAGGAATGGGCCCTGCTGTGAATTATTAGATCAAGAATTGTAATTACATGCCCCTTTTGAACAGGGGCTGAAAAATTGGGCCTTTCGTGGTGGTGGTGGTGGTGGTGGCGTTGCCACAACACTGTAAGCCCTCAGAGTTACTCTTGGTGGGTGCAGCAATGGGCCCTGCTGTGAATTATTAGATCAAGAATTGTAATTGCATGCCCCTGTTGAACAGGGGCTGAAAAATTGGGCCTTAGGCACTGGTGGCAGAACACTGCAACCCCTCACAGATACTGTACTTGGAGCACAGCAATGAGCCCTGTTGCAAAGTATTGCTTCAAAAATTGTAATGACACGCCCCTGTTAAACAGGGGCTGAAAAATTGGGCCTTAGGCACTGGTGGCACAACACTACAACCCCTCACAGATACTGTACTTGGAGCACAGCAATGAGCCCTGTTGCAAAGTATTGCTTCAAAAATTGTAATGACACGCCCCTGTTAAACAGGGGCTGAAAAATTGGGCCTTAGGCACTGGTGCCACAACACTCCAACCCCTCACAGATACTGTACTTGGAGCACAGCAATGAGCCCTATGGCAAATTATTGCTAAAAAAATTGTAATTACACGCCCCTGTAAAACAGGGGCTGAAAAATTGGGCCTTAGCCACTGGTGGCGGCACCCATAAACAAAAATGATCTTCCAAGCTATCATCATCAATCGTATCATTGAGGACTCGGAGGAGGAGGATAGCCAGTCAACATAACAGCACAGGCACTCAGCATCAGCATCAGTCTTGAAGGGATGTGACATGTTAAAATCAATTAGTCTGTTATATCAGCATCAGGTGTGTGGTAGCTGGTGGTGATCCAAGACTGGTTCATCTTGATGAAAGTCAGTCGATCAACCAAGTCGGTGGACAGGCGCACCCTGTGATCCGTGACAAATCCTCCAGCAGCACTGAATGTGCGTTCCGAAAGAACGCTGGATGCAGGACAGGCCAGTAGCTCAATTGCATACTGTGCAAGCTCTGGCCAGTGATCCATCCTCAAGACCCAGTAAGCCAGAGGATTTTCGGTGGGGAAGGTGTCCAAGTCTGACCTTGCCCCTAGATATTCCTGCACCATGTTTATCAGACGCTGGCGATGGTTGCTGGAACCGATCATACTTTGGGGCTGCGGACTAAAGAATTGTCTGAACGCATCGGTCAGACGGCCACCTTCCCCACCGCTCCTTCTTTGACTGGCCGAAGCCTCAGCAACTCGTTGTCCAGGACCAGGAGTTTGTAACCTCCCAGTCTCTGGGAACGCGTTGCACAGACCTTTCTGCAAGGCCTCCCGGAGTTGTCTCATCCTCTGCTCCCTCTGCGAAGGTAACATAAGGTCCGCAACCTTACCCTTGTACCGTGGATCAAGGAGAGTGGCCAGCCAGTAATGGTCCCTCTCCTTGATCCGAAGAATACGAGGATCCTTCCGCAGACTTTGCAGGATCAGGGAGGCCATGCAGCGTAGGTTTGCTGAGGCATTCGCTCCGGAGTCCTCTGGGTCACTAAGGACGACATGATCCGCAGCCACCTCCTCCCAGCCACGTACAAGTCCACTGGTTTCTTGGGACTGTAAATCATCCCTAAAAGACTGCTGCTGATGATGCTGAGTGCCAGCCTCCACCTCCATGCTGACACAATCCTCCTCCTCCTCCTCCTCCTCTTCCTCTTCCTGTGCGATGGGTGGGACAGAAGGAACACTGTCTGGGTAAAGGGGGCCTTGAGAGGCAAGGAAGTCCTCCTCTTCCTGCCTCTGTTCTGCCTCAAGTGCCCTGTCCATTATTCCACGCAGCGTGTGCTCCAACAGGTGGACAAGAGGTACAGTGTCACTGATGCATGCACTGTCACTGCTCACCATCCTCGTGGCCTCCTCAAATGGTGCCAGGACAGTGCATGCATCCCTGATCATGCCCCACTGGCGTGGAGAAAAAAAACCAAGCTCCCCTGACCCTGTCCTGGTGCCGTAGTCGCACAGGTACTCATTGATGGCCCTCTGCTGCGTGTGCAGCCGCTGCAGCATGGCCAACGTTGAGTTCCACCTGGTGGGCATGTCACATATAAGGCGGTTCTTGGGCAGGTTCAACTCCTTTTGCAGCTCAGCCAGGCGAGCACTGGCATTATAAGATCTGTGGAAATGCACACAGACTTTCCTGGCCTGCCTCAGGACATCCTGTAAGCCCGGGTACCTGCCCAAGAACCGCTGCACCACCAGGTTAAGGACGTGAGCCACACAGGGCACATGGGTCAGTTGTCCCTGTCGGAGGGCGGAGAGGAGGTTGGTGCCATTGTCGCAAACCACCATTCCTGGCTTAAGCTGGCGTGGCGTCAACCACCTCTCGGCCTGGCCCTGCAGAGCAGACAGGACCTCTGCCCCAGTGTGGCTTCTGTCCCCCAAACACACCAGCGCAAGCACGGCATGGCATCTTTTTGCCTGCGTACTTGCGTAGCCCCGTGAACGGCTACGGAGCACCGCTGGTTCATAGGACAAACCACAGGAAGAGGCCATGGAGGAAGAAGAAGAGGAGGGGGTGGAGGAGAGAGGTGTGTCACAACCAGTAGTAGCATTTTGGAGGCGTGGCGGTGGAACAACCTCCAACACTACTGCACCTTGTCCTGCATCCTTCCCAGCTGCCAAAAGAGTGACCCAATGGGCCGTGAAAGAAAGGTAACGTCCCTGTCCATGCCTGCTGGACCATGAGTCAGCGGTAATATGCACCTTACCGCTGACCGCCCTGTCCAGCGAGGCCAAGACATTGCCTTCCACATGCCGGTAGAGAGCCGGAATAGCCTTCCGTGAGAAAAAGTGGCGTTTGGGAACCTGCCACTGAGGAACCGCACATTGCACAAACTCACGGAAGGGGGCCGAGTCTACCATCTGAAAAGGCAGCAGTTGAAGCGCTAGCAATTTAGCCAAGCTAGCATTCAACCGCTGGGCATGTGGATGGCTGGGAGTGAACTTCTTTCGACGGTCCAGCAGCTGGGGCAGGGAAATTTGCCTGCTAGAATCGGACGTCGGTGTACTGCTAGCAGAGTGGCCGCAAGTACTTGGCTGTGACACACCTAATTCTACACCTTCATTCCTCTCAGTGCATGTTTCAGAGAGGACTGAAGTTATAGTGGGGTTGGAGATCCCAGCTGATGCGGTGCAAGGAGAGGTCCGCTTTGTTCTTTGGTGTGGGTCTTTGAGGTAGGCTTGCCAACGAGCTGCATGGCAGGTCAACATATGTCTGGTCAGGCATGTGGTACCCAAGCGGCTGATGTTTTGGCCACGCGATATACGCTTGAGACATATGTTGCAAACAGCAGCTGTGCGATCTGATGCACTAGCCTCAAAAAAGGCCCACACCAAGGAACTTTTTGAATGACGGGCAGAGGCTGTGCCCTGCACAGGCGGAGCTCTGCGGTGTGATTCCGTCGGTGTACTGCCCTTACGCTGGCCACCAAAGGGCATCCTGCCTCGTTGGAGATGTGCCTCCTCCTCATCCTCCTCCTCCTCCTCTCTCCTATTAGGCACCCACGTGGAGTCAGTGACCTCATCATCCCCTCCCTCCTCATCACTGGAGCCAATCTGGCAGTATGCTGCAGCTGCTGGAACATGACTGCCAGATTGGTGTCCTTCTTGAGCATCCCCTCTGTCTGCTCTCACGCTACTGCCTTCCTGTAGCTGGGTTTCATCATCAGACCCTTCGAAACGCTGGGCATCCTCCTGGAGCATGTACCCAACACTGTGCTCAAACAGTTCGGGGGACTCCTCAGGAGGAGGACATGGTGGGTCTAGGGAAGGAGTGACTGATGATGAGTCTGACATTGATACCAGAGAAGAGGACGCTTTGGCAGCTGCTTTGCCAGTACCCTGAGCCTGGGTGAGAGAGGATGAGGAGGAGGAGGAGGGCTTGGTCATCCACTCTACCAAGTCTTCGGCATGATGTGGCTCAACATGTCCAGCTGCCGAAAAGAAGGACAAGCGTGTCCCATGGCCATGTGCTGATGACAATGCACCGCGTCCACGACCAGCACTGTTGCCCCCAGACACAGAGCCTGCTTGCCCTCTTTTATTGCCTCCTGACTGTCTGCCTCTCCTTGTTTGCCTTCCAGACATTCTAATAGATGGCCTGCAGGGAGATGGGAAAAAAGCAATAAGGGCTACCTTCAGGTGTCCTTCTCTGTCCCTTTACTTAAGGATTTCTAAATATGGTTCAGGATGATTGCTTTTGCACAGAATAGCACAACGACAATTTCCCTGACTGTCCAAAAAACAAGGATTTCAAAGATGGTTGATGAGGAATGCTTTAGCACACTATAGCACAAGGAGAATTCCCCTCACTTTCCTTCTTTGTCCCTAGAAACAAGGACTGGCACAGTGAAAGAAACTGACACTCTCCCTACCTAGAGTTTTCTGTCCCTAGAAAAAATGTTTTTTTAAAGCACACTATAGCACAAGGAGAATTCCCCTCACTTTCCTTCTTTGTCCCTAGAAACCAGGACTGGCACAGTGAAAGAAACTGACACTCTCCCTACCTAGAGTTTTCTGTCCCTAGAAAAAATGTTTTTTTAAAGCACACTATAGCACAAGGAGAATTCCCCTCACTTTCCTTCTTTGTCCCTAGAAACAAGGACTGGCACAGTGTAAGAAACTGACACTCTCCCTACCTAGAGTTTTGTGTCCCTAGAAAAAATGTTTTTTTAAAGCACACTATAGCACAAGGAGAATTCCCCTCACTTTCCTTCTTTGTCCCTAGAAACAAGGACTGGCACAGTGAAAGAAACTGACACTCTCCCTACCTAGAGTTTTCTGTCCCTAGAAAAAAAATTTTTTTAAAGCACACTATAGCACAAGGAGAATTCCCCTCACTTTCCTTCTTTGTCCCTAGAAACAAGGACTGGCACAGTGAAAGAAACTGACACTCTCCCTACCTAGAGTTTTGTGTCCCTAGAAAAAATGTTTTTTTAAAGCACACTATAGCACAAGGAGAATTCCCCTCACTTTCCTTCTTTGTCCCTAGAAACAAGGACTGGCACAGTGAAAGAAACTGACACTCTCCCTACCTAGAGTTTTCTGTCCCTAGAAAAAATGTTTTTTTAAAGCACACTATAGCACAAGGAGAATTCCCCTCACTTTCCTTCTTTGTCCCTAGAAACAAGGACTGGCACAGTGAAAGAAACTGACACTCTCCCTACCTAGAGTTTTGTGTCCCTAGAAAAAATGTTTTTTTAAAGCACACTATAGCACAAGGAGAATTCCCCTCACTTTCCTTCTTTGTCCCTAGAAACAAGGACTGGCACAGTGAAAGAAACTGACACTCTCCCTACCTAGAGTTTTCTGTCCCTAGAAAAAATGTTTTTTTAAAGCACACTATAGCACAAGGAGAATTCCCCTCACTTTCCTTCTTTGTCCCTAGAAACAAGGACTGGCACAGTGAAAGAAACTGACACTCTCCCTACCTAGAGTTTTCTGTCCCTAGAAAAAATGTTTTTTTAAAGCACACTATAGCACAAGGAGAATTCCCCTCACTTTCCTTCTTTGTCCCTAGAAACAAGGACTGGCACAGTGAAAGAAACTGACACTCTCCCTACCTAGAGTTTTGTGTCCCTAGAAAAAATGTTTTTTTAAAGCACACTATAGCACAAGGAGAATTCCCCTCACTTTCCTTCTTTGTCCCTAGAAACAAGGACTGGCACAGTGAAAGAAACTGACACTCTCCCTACCTAGAGTTTTCTGTCCCTAGAAAAAATGTTTTTTTAAAGCACACTATAGCACAAGGAGAATTCCCCTCACTTTCCTTCTTTGTCCCTAGAAACAAGGACTGGCACAGTGAAAGAAACTGACACTCTCCCTACCTAGAGTTTTCTGTCCCTAGAAAAAAATGTTTTTTTAAAGCACACTACAGCACAAGGAGAATTCCCCTCACTTTCCTTCTTTGTCCCTAGAAACAAGGACTGGCACAGTGAAAGAAACTGACACTCTCCCTACCTACAGTTTTCTGTCCCTAGAAAAAATGTTTTTTTAAAGCACACTATAGCACAAGGAGAATTCCCCTCACTTTCCTTCTTTGTCCCTAGAAACAAGGACTGGCACAGTGAAAGAAACTGACACTCTCCCTACCTAGAGTTTTCTGTCCCTAGAAAAAATGTTTTTTTAAAGCACACTATAGCACAAGGAGAAATCCCCTCACTTTCCTTCTTTGTCCCTAGAAACAAGGACTCGCACAGTAAAACACACTGACACTCTCCCTACCTATCCTTCTCTTTCCCTAAACTAAAGGAATCCAGGTTAAGCAAGAAAGAAATAAATGTCACTGTCCCTGCCTATGCTTGTCTTTCCCTGCTCCGGAACACACTACACTAGGCCGCCGTGCTGGCGGCCTTTTATAGTGTGGGGCGTGTACTAAACACCCTCAGCAATAATTGGCCACAGGCATCCTGCCTGTGGCCAATCATTGCTCTCCTCGCTGCCGGCGCTGTGATTGGCCAAGCATGCGGGGTCACAGTGCATGCTTGGCCAATCACAGCGCCTGGATGACACTGCGATGGCGTAGTGCATTGTGGGCCGTTCGCGTCACTCGAATTTGGCGCGAACGGCCCAAATCGTTCGATCTTCGTTGAACGATCGAACAGCCGATGTTCGAGTCGAACGTATGTTCGACTCGAACACGAAGCTCATCCCTAGTGATCAGTGGGAAGAATGTTCCTTACATTGGTGATCAGTGGGAAGAATGTCCCTTACATTGGTGGTCAGTGGGAAGAATGTTCCTTACATTGGTGATCAGTGGGAAGAATGTCCCTTACATTGGTGATCAGTGGGAAGAATGTCCCTTACATTGGTGATCAGTGGGAAGAATGTTCCTTACATTGGTGATCAGTGGGAAGAATGTCCCTTACATTGGTGATCAGTGGGAAGAATTCTCCTTACATTGGTGATCAGTGGGAAGAATGTCCCTTACATTGGTGATCAGTGGGAAGAATGTTCCTTACATTGGTGATCAGTGGGAAGAATGTTCCTTACATTGGTGGTCAGTGGGAAGAATGTTCCTTACATTGGTGATCAGTGGGAAGAATGTTCCTTACATTGGGGATCAGTGGGAAGAATGTCCCTTACATTGGTGATCAGTGAGAAGAATGTCCCTTACATTGGTGATCAGTGAGAAGAATGTCCCTTACATTGGTGATCAGTGGGAAGAATGTTCCTTACATTGGTGATCAGTGAGAAGAATGTCCTTACATTGGTGATCAGTGGGAAGAATTCTCCTTACATTGGTGATCAGTGGGAAGAATGTCCCTTACATTGGTGATCAGTGGGAAGAATGTTCCTTACATTGGTGATCAGTGGGAAGAATGTTCCTTACATTGGTGGTCAGTGGGAAGAATGTTCCTTACATTGGTGATCAGTGGGAAGAATGTTCCTTACATTGGGGATCAGTGGGAAGAATGTCCCTTACATTGGTGATCAGTGAGAAGAATGTCCCTTACATTGGTGATCAGTGAGAAGAATGTCCCTTACATTGGTGATCAGTGGGAAGAATGTTCCTTACATTGGTGATCAGTGAGAAGAATGTCCCTTACATTGGTGATCAGTGAGAAGAATGTTCCTTACATTGGTGATCAGTGAGAAGAATGTCCTTACATTGGTGATCAGTGGGAAGAATGTCCCTTACATTGGTGATCAGTGGGAAGAATGTTCCTTACATTGGTGATCAGTGGGAAGAATGTTCCTTACATTGGTGATCAGTGGGAAGAATGTTCCTTACATTGGTGATCAGTGGGAAGAATGTTCCTTACATTGGTGATCAGTGGGAAGAATGTTCCTTACATTGGTGATCAGTGGGATGAATGTCCCTTACATTGGTGATCAGTGGGAAGAATGTCCCTTACATTGGTGATCAGTGGGAAGAATGTCCCTTACATTGGTGATCAGTGGGAAGAATGTTCCTTACATTGGGGATCAGTGGGAAGAATGTCCCTTACATTGGTGATCAGTGGGAAGAATGCTCCTTACATTGGTGATCAGTGGGAAGAATGCTCCTTACATTGGTGATCAGTGGGAAGAATGTTCCTTACATTGGGGATCAGTGGGAAGAATGTCCCTTACATTGGTGATCAGTGGGAAGAATGTCCCTTACATTGGTGATCAGTGGGAAGAATGTTCCTTACATTGGGGATCAGTGGGAAGAATGTCCCTTACATTGGTGATCAGTGAGAAGAATGTCCCTTACATTGGTGATCAGTGAGAAGAATGTTCCTTACATTGGTGATCAGTGGGAAGAATGTTCCTTACATTGGTGATCAGTGGGAAGAATGTCCCTTACATTGGTGATCAGTGGGAAGAATGTCCCTTACATTGGTGATCAGTGGGATGAATGTTCCTTACATTGGTGATCAGTGGGAAGAATGTTCCTTACATTGGTGATCAGTGGGAAGAATGTTCCTTACATTGGTGATCAGTGAGAAGAATGTTCCTTACATTGGTGATCAGTGGGAAGAATGTCCCTTACATTGGTGATCAGTGAGAAGAATGTTCCTTACATTGGTGATCAGTGGGAAGAATGTTCCTTACATTGGTGATCAGTGGGAAGAATGTTCCTTACATTGGTGATCAGTGGGAAGAATGTTCCTTACATTAGTGATCAGTGAGAAGAATGTTCCTTACATTGGTGATCAGTGGGAAGAATGTTCCTTACATTGGTGATCAGTGGGAAGAATGTCCCTTACATTGGTGATCAGTGGGATGAATGTTCCTTACATTATTGATCAGTGGGAAGAATGTTCCTTACATTGGTGATCAGTGGGAAGAATGTTCCTTACATTGGTGATCAGTGGGATGAATGTTCCTTACATTGGTGATCAGTGAGAAGAATGTCCCTTACATTGGTGATCAGTGAGAAGAATGTCCCTTACATTGGTGGTCACAGTGGGAAGAATGTCTTTTACATTGGTGTTCGGTAGGAGGGATGCCCCCTTTACGATAGAGGTCTGAATTCCCCTCTTACAGACAGCTAAATGATTTTTGGTGTCATCCAGCTGGCTCTGCCAAGAGGCGTTGGCAGGGCCGGGACAAGGGGTGGGCAGGAGGGGCGGCTGCCCCTGGCGCAATGGTTTATTGCAGGGATGGGGGGCACCCTGACCCTAACCCTAAGGGAAAGGGGGGGCGCAGTTTGGCATTTTTGCCCTGGGCGCTGGATGACCTTGTCCCAGCTCTGGGCGTTGGGGTCCTGGAGCTATGCAAGTACCATCAAGTGGGAGGTCAATCAGCCCTAGGAACCCCAAGCGTCATCTGGAGGTACTCTAGGGCTCCACAAAACCAAGGTTGAGAAATGCTGCTATACAGTGTGACTTGAGTAATAGCTCTGAGTCCGCTGGGGCTGTTGACATCACATCCAAGATGGCGGCACCGACCAGCAGTCTCTGGGCTTTTGGATGTCTACACCTTGAAGGATGTTACAGGTAAATGACATGAAATACATACATGAAATGCACATATATACTTATGGGAAGAGTGTTGCTAAAATGAATAATTTGATGACAGGGTCTCTTTAAACATACAGGAACATGTACATATCAGTTACTCCTGTGGATAGGTTCCTGTCCCTGTTGAGATGCTGCAATTCCGTGATTTTTTTAGATTGTTAGGACCACAAGAAAAGAAGATTGTCCTCCCCACCCACTCCACAATAACTGTAATATATTTAAGATGGCTCAGGTTTGGGCAGTGGCGGTGCGTCCATAAAGGGCGCCGGAGCGCCGCCCCTTCTCGCTCCTGCACCGCCACTGAAAGACAATACACAGATTCATGCATTGCATGAATCTGTGTATTGTCACCGCTGCCGCGCTGCCCACTATTCATATGGCCGGCCTCCTGGTGAGCGCCGGCCATATAAATTAGAGCGGTGGCCGGCGGTGGGTGTGTTCTGGAAGTGTCTATCAGAGCCAGCGGCTCTGATTGGCTTTCTGAATACAGCTCTCACGCTGTAATTGGCTTCCAAAAACTCCTCCAAGGTACACACGGGGGTGCGTTCCTTGGAGAAGACTGTGGGGGTTTCAGCCAATCAGGTTCACCGGATCTGGTTACCGGTAACCTGATTGGCTGAAGCGACATCGAGGGCGGGAGAAGACATCGAGGACGGGGCAGACCGAGGAAGGTAAGTGCAGGGCTGGGGGGGACAGGCTGTATTTGGGGGACAAACTGGCTGTATATGGGGACACACTGGCTGCATTTGGGGGACACACTGGCTATATATGGGGACACACTGGCTGTATATGGGGGACACACTGGCTGTATATGGGAACAAACTGGCTGTATATGGGGACACACTGGCTGTATATGGGAACAAACTGGCTGTATATGGGGGACACACTGGCTGTATATGGGGGATACACTGGCTGTATATGGGGACAAACTGGCTGTATATGGGAACAAACTGGCTGTATATGGGGGACACACTGGCTGTATATGGGGGACACACTGGCTGTATATGGGAACAAACTGGCTGTATATGAGGGACACACTGGCTGTATATGGGGACACACTGGCTGTATATGGGGGACACACTGGCTGTCTATGGGGGACACACTGGCTGTATATGGGGACACACTGGCTGTATATGGGAACAAACTGGCTGTATATGGGGGACACACTGGCTGTATATGGGGACACACTGGCTGTATATGGGGACACACTGGCTGTATATGGGGACACACTGGCTGTATATGGGGACAAACTGCCTGTATATGGGAACAAACTGGCTGTATATGGGAACAAACTGGCTGTATATGGGGGACACACTGGCTGTATATGGGGACACACTGGCTGTATATGGGGGACACACTGGCTGTATATGGGGGACACACTGGCTGTATATGGGGGACACACTGGCTGTATATGGGGACACACTGGCTGTATATGGGGGACACACTGGCTGTATATGGGAACAAACTGGCTGTATATTGGGACAAACTGGCTGTATATGGGGGGGACACTGGCTGTATATGGGGGACACACTGGCTGTATATGGGGGACACACTGGCTGTATATGGGAACAAACTGGCTGTATATGGGAACAAACTGGCTGTATATGGGGACAAACTGGCTGTATATGGGGGGGACACTGGCTGTATATGGGGGACACACTGGCTGTATATGGGGGACACACTGGCTGTATATGGGGACAAACTGGCTGTATATGGGAACAAACTGGCTGTATATGGGGACAAACTGGCTGTATATGGGGGACACACTGGCTGTATATGGGGGACACACTGGCTGTATATGGGGGGACACACTGGCTGTATATGGGGACACACTGGCTGCATTTGGGGACAAACTGGCTGCATTTGAGGGGACAAACTGGTGGTGTTTGGGCACAGTGGCTGCGTTTAATGGGCACAGTGGTGGCAATTGATGTTTTTTTTACAGTTTGTTTGCGCCCCCCCAAAAAATTTTGAGCACCAGCCGCCACTGGGTTTGGGCATGGTCTGCTGACTTTCTTCTTCTTTCTTTCAGGTACCATTGGTGTTACTGGAGAGAAGCTAGGAGGGGATGTGATCTCTTGGTGGGAAAATCAATATCCAACAACCAAATCATCGTACCTTTTATACAGAGCCACCAGCAAGGTCTTGTTTGTTGTGATTTATCCTAATTGGGGGTTACATCGCCTCCCATGGCGGATGAACAGGGTCTTCTCATCCTAGGATTATAAGACTGATGAGAGTCAATTCTGTTTGATTCATGGTGCTTAAGGCTGTAAGACTAAAGGTCCGTACACACGATCCAATTTTATGGCCATAATTGTCTGAAGGACGCGTTGTGTCTGACCGTGTGTATGCTCCATCAGACAATTGTTGGCTGAAATAATGACAAAAAAGGTTGGCTGTTCATGCTCACCAACTGTCTGGCAATAAATCTGTTACGTCGGATTATCCGATCGTGTGTACACAAGTCCGTCCAACTAAAATCCAAAGTACAAACACGCATGCTCAAAACCAATGCTAAACATTAAGACAACATTTGCAGAAGTTGCCCAAAGGGTGGCGCTAAAGAGCAGAAAAACCACATATTTAGGTTTTGTTGGCTGAAAATGTTGTACCGTCTGTATGGATACCAAATTCACGGCCAACGCCCTTCGGACCAAACTCCACGGATTTGTCTGATGGAAGTCCGATCGTGTGTACGAGGCTTTAGATTGTTGGTTTTGGTTTAAGACTTAATAGAAGTTCAAGTAAACTTTATTAAAAACCCCAATAAAGAGCTACAAACAAAACTTGTCCACATTTCTGGTGTTTCCTTATATCTGTTGGTTGGTCATATTGTGGTGGGGTGATGGTTGGTGTGTAAAACAAGGATGTGCCGGTGTGAATCAAGCATTGACACAAGGGGTGCATCTCTTTTATTGGGGAATGGGAAGCGTCTGTTGTGATGGTTGGGTTTTTACCCCTTTTTACAAAATTGCTTTAAACAGGCCGTAATAGGCTGGTAGGAGGGGCTCCTGATCATGGCTCTCTCATTGGCTGCACAGGGACACCGAGGTACAGTGAGTGGGGCGGAAGCTCCTGAAAAGTTTCATCAATATAGCTGGTGGGGTGGAACCTGCAGTTGTTTATATTGGATTGCCAGTCTTCCACCAATTTTGTAATTGACTTAACTCAGCTTACATGTCCTTTGTGCTTCTGAAATAGGAAACTGTTAAGCCCCGTACACACGGCCGTGAATCCCGTCAGGAAAAAAACGTCGGTTTTCCTGACGGGATTCCTGGTAAGCTTTTCTTGCTCGCCGAGTGTACACACGGCACATTCAAAAGAACCGCCGTTCTTTTGAATGGCAAGAACGCGGTGACGTCATCGACTCGTCACATTCGATGCCGTCGCCGCCATCTTGCTTCACCCTACACTACCCTTGTAAGCTACCGCGCATGCGTCGAAGTCTCATCGAGCATGCACGGGTTTACCTGGAGACAGGTAAGCATACAGACGACCGGTTTTCTCGTTAGGAAACAGGCCGACGAGAATCCCAACGAGAAAATAGAGAGCAGGTTCTCTATTTTTCTCGTCGAGATTCCCGGCAGTTTTCCCGACGAGAAACCATATACACGACCAATTTTCTCGGCAAAAAGCTCTCTCAGCAGTTTTTTTGCCGAGAAAAACGGCCATGTGTACGAGGCTATACCCTTGGATGGTTTATAGAGGAGACTGAAGTTCTGATTTGATCATTGATTTTTTTAAAGTTGGTTGGTTTATATTTCTGAAACAGGAGACTATCTATGCTTGAACATGGGTGGTAGCTCAGAGGGTAAGAACTCTGACTGGTCTGCTGGAGACCTGAGTTCAAATCCCTCTGTGGGCGAAAACCATGCGTGTCCTGGGTGCTGCAAAGCACCTGCCCCCCTTGTTGGTGGAACAGGATGGTGGAAAATACTTTACTACCCTGTCCCACCAGCAGGGGTGCTCAGGTACCTGGTTGTGTGTGTTTATTTTAAAGTGGTTGTAGACCCGGAATTTTTAATTTTTTTTTAAAAACCAACTGCAAGACAAAGCCATAATGAGCTAGTATGACTAGCATACTAGCTCATTATGCATCACTTACCTTAGATCGGGGCCTCCGAAGCCGTCCTCGTCTCCCCCTCCAGCCGCAGCCATCGTCCCACAGATACCCGGAAGGTTACTTCCGGGTATCGCCGCTCCAGCCAATCACAGCGCCGCTCTGGCGCTGTGGTTGGCTGGAGTGGCAAAGACGTCACTCCGCGCTTGCGCGCAGGAGCCGTCAAATCCGGCATTTGTGAATGGGGGATAACCCTGTGAATGCACCGTTGTCTACGCAGCGCATGTGCTGTAGACATCGGTGCATGTCTTTTTTTGCAAATATCTCCTAAACCGTGTAGGTTTCAGAGATATTTCTTGCACCTACAGGTAAGCCTTAATCTAGGCTTACCTGTAGGTACAAGTTGCATAAGTGGGTTTACAACCACTTTAAAGTGGTTGTAAACCCTTACAGGCCACTTTAACCTACAGGTAAGCCTAGATTAAGGTAAACCTAAGTTAAGGCTTACCTGTAGGTGCAACAAATATCTATTAAACCTACACGGTTTAGGAGATATTTGCAAAGGAAAGGCACCGATGTCTAGGGCGCATGCGCCGCAGACAACGGCACGCATAGGCGCACTGAGCGTGCCGTTTCTAACGGCGATCATGCCGTTAGTGGCGGCTCCCGTGCGCATGCGCGGGAGTGACATCATCGCGGCTCCGGCCAGTCACAGCGCCGGAGCCGCGATATGCGGAAGTCACTCCTGGAGAGATGGCGCCGACGGAGGAGGGCAACGAGCACCGCTGTGGGGGCTTCGATCTCAGGTAAGTAATTCATAATGAGCTAGTATGCTATGCATACTAGCTCATTATGCCTTTGTCTTTCAGGGTGTTTTTTTTTTTTCAAGAGGGTTTACTTCCTCTTTAACAGCGAGAGACAGAATAAAAACAAAAATATCCAGAAAAAATTATTTCAAAAAAGTTAAAGTTAAAGCCAGCGACCCAGCTTAGATTTTTCAGCTGCAGGTTAAAGGCTTGGTGTATCTTTATTTATTTGCAGCAGGTTGATACTTGAACTAGGAGAACGAACACCTTGGTTCCAGGGGGGTTCTCTTCCTCCTACTTCAGAATTTTTTTTATTTTTCATCTGTTTTGGCTGGTGGGGCTTAGACTATGTTTTCTCTAATTCCGGTAAAGGAACATGGAATAATTTTCATCTAACCGGTGGGACTTACAATACTTTAGCTCTATATTGGATAATAGGACTTAGAATATTTTTCTTTTCTTTTGCTAGTGCCCAATGCATAGTAACTATAAGTATAAGGGAAAAAAAATATCAGCTTCTTAACTTGCCTTATGGCTCAGGTAGTTGGTGCACCTTTGTTCTGTTGAAAGTTTTGGAGATGTGTGATTGAATCCCGGTGCTGGCAGTTATTTATTGCCCTTGTATTACGTAGGGCAGTTCATAGCTATCCGAACCAAGCAGGTGCACCAACCTGGTGGGTGCCTCTGAGGGGTCAGTAGCCAGCGACCCAGCTTAGATTTTTAGAGCTGCAGGTTCAAGGCTTGGTGTATCTTTATTTCTTTGTAGCAGGTTAATACTTGAACTAGGAGAACGAACACCTTGGTGTCTGAGTGTGGCTGATGGCTCACAGAGTAAGGACTCATAAGGACTCAGACTTGCCTGGTGCTAGTTCATGAGTTCAAATCCCTCTGGTGGAGGTCAGTGTGTCTCCTAGGTGCTGTGCAGTACCTGATCTGCCTGTTGGTGGAACAGGGTAGTGTGGAATGTTTCAGGTCCCCTCTATCCTGCTCCCTAGTAGAGGTTTCAGGTACAGCACCTTGGGGTGATGCCAAAAAAAAACACCACTACGTCCCTACTTTTGGGATAGGCTGCCCTATCACGGTACCACGCTTGTATTCACTGAGCTCCAGAGAGCGACCCATTCTTCTACAAATGTTTGTACAAGCCGTCTGCATGCCGAGGTGCTGATGTTACACACCTGTGGCCATGGAGGGGATTGGAACACCTGAATCCAATCATTTGATTCTCCTCTATTCTGGATGGTGGGATTTAGAATACTCTCCTCTATTCTGGATGGTGGGATTTAGAATACGCTCCTCTATTCTGGATGGTGGGACTTAGTATATCTCTCTCTCTCTCTATTTTGGATGATGGGACTTGGCATGTTTCCTCTGTTTCTGCTTGTACCTGATGTATAGGAAATAGAAGGATGAGAACATTTGCTGGCAGATCTCATGGCTCAGGTAGTTGGTGCGTCTATATTCTTGGGGAAAGTCTCTGGAGACGTGTGATGGAATCCTGGGGCTGACAGCTCATTATTTCCTTTGTATTGTACAATGTGGGTGATGACACTGAGAAATATCTGAATCAGAGATCTCCTCCAGCTTGGTAGGTGGCTCTGAGTGTTAGAAACCAGCCAGAGGTTTTGGAGTCACAGGTTCAAGTCTTGGTCTCTCTTTATATTTATTTGCAGTAGATTAATACCTGAACTATGAGAAGGAACAGCTTGGTGTTTGAGTGCAGGTGATGGCTCAGAGAGTAAGGACTCAGACTGGTGTGATGAAGGCCATGGGTTCAAATCCCTCTGGTGGAGGTTGGAGAGTTCCAGGTGTAGTGCCCCTTGTTGGTGGAAGAGGGTAGTGGGGAATGTTTCAAGCCCACCATTAGGGGCTTCAGGTACTGTGTTGAACATATATTGTGGGGTAGTGAATGGTTTTAAGACAAAATTGAATTTTTTTTGCCTAAGTATAGGCTTTTGGAATGGGCTGCCCCGGTAAGACAGCCCATTCTATTTATATATGTTGCAGTGATGTCACAGACTGTGGACGGAAGAAGCAGGGGGTGTCCACAACCTAATGTGATGCCCACACATGTTACAGGCCGGTGGGGGCCTGGGACTGGAGCAGACTGGTGGGTTGTCCATATCCTCCAAGCTTTCACTCAGGGTTTTGAGCTCGGGTCTGCTGTACTTCCATATCCTTGCCCTCAGGGTCTACAGCGCTTTCATGGCATCGTCCTTGGAGTCTACAGCGCTCTTATGGATTGGCATTTGGAGACTGCAGCACTTTCATGGAACTGCCCCTGGAGTCTACAGTGCACTTGTGGATTTGAACTTGGGTCTCCGGCGCCCTGGGTCAACACTCTTATCCACTGAGCTACTTGCCTCGGCTCAGCAACACATCTCCTCATTCTTCTAGTTCAAGGGTAAAATGTCATTACAAATTCCAAGAGATGAACTGAGATTTGAACCTGCAGGTTCAAAATCCCAGCTTGGTTATAGGCTGTTTGGTAAACTCCTGAGCCACCCAACCCTTAGTAAGTGAAAGGTGATCAGTGACTTCTACAAATGCAAAGAGATTCGAACCTGCAACTCCAAAATCACCACCGGTCCTGTGGCTTGCTGCTAAACCCCTGTGCCACAGCACAGCTCCAGCTTTGCATCCAGCAGCCCTCCCCTAGAACATCACAAATGATCTGTGATATTCATGCAACAATTGTAACGAGCTGTATTACCCAGGTGGGTAAAAAGTGGGACTTAGAATATTTCTCCTTCCTATTGAAGATCTGGCTCTGGGGTTTAGCAGCAAGCTCTTTGACCATCAAGACATAATAAATCAAATGATCGCTGACTTCTAATAATCAATCTTATTATCAATAAGGCAAAGATAATTAATCTTTTGGAAGCTCTAGGATTCAAACCCAGGTCTCCTAAAGTATAACCAAATGAGCCATAACTCATGGAGCCACTTCTTCAACTGATTTAATCGCACTGATAACAGGTTATTTTGGTAGGTTCTACAACAGTGATCGCCAAACTGCAGCCCTTTGCTTGTTTTTTTTCCCCCAGCCCAGATACCAACAAGAGGGCATAATTACCGCCCGCTGACATCATTGAAGTTGCACAATGCCTCCCTGTGACTCCAACGATGACACAGAATTTCCCCCAATGACACCAGCAATTGGGTCCAATGGCGCCAATGAACAGGCACAATTCCACCCAATGACACCAAAGATGTTTTTCCCACTGATGCCATGAACTACTTGACTCCCGATGGCCACCCTAAAGTCTGAAGGACAGTAAACTGGCCCATTGTATAGGGGCCTATCATTCAGAATAAGTAACGGGACTAAATTGTTTCTTCTTCTCTTGAGGAACATAAGATGTTCACCAGTTAGAAGAGAGCATTAAGTGAAGGAAGAGATCTCCAGGCACTGGGACACATTCTCCAACTTCAATACTAAAATGTCATCACAAATTCCAATGGATGAATCGAATTTCGAACCTGCAGTTCCAAAATTCCATCTAGGTTATAGTCTGGTTAACTCCTAAGCCACCCAACCCTTAGGACGTTGTTTCTGTAAATTAACATTTGGTAAGTGAAATGTGATCAGTGACTCCTACAAATGCAAAGATTCGAACCTGCAACTCGAAAATCACTGCTCTTCCATTGGCTGGTTGCTAAATCCCTTTGCCACAGCACAGCTCCAGCATGAAGCCCAGCAGCCAGCCCTTAGTGCTTAGTAAATCACGTCTTATTAAATAAACTGATGCTTGAATTCTACAAATGATCTCTGATATTTATGTAACAATATTTGTAACGAGCTGTCTTACCCAGCTGGGTAAAAAGTGTGTCTTAGAATATTTGTCCTTCCTAATATGTGTTCTTCCTATTGAGATTCTGGCTTTGGGGGTTTAGCAGCAAGCTCTTTGACCATCAAGACATAATAAATCAAATTATCGCTAACTTCTAATAATCAATCTCATTATTAATAAGGCCAAGATAATGATCTTCTGGAAGCTCCAGGATTCAAACCCAGGTCTCCTAAAGTATAACCAAATGAGCCATGAGCAGTAACTGATGGAGCCACTTCATCACCTGGCTTCTTTGACCTGACAATAGGTTTTGTTGGTAGGTTCTACATCAGTGATCTCCAAACTGTGGCCCTTTGCTTGCTTTTATCTGGCCCTTGGGGCACTAATCCATCCACTGATACCAACAATGGGGCATAATTTCCCCCCCCTCCCCGCTCACACCAATGAAGTGGCACAACTCCTCCCTGTGACTCCACAATTTCCTCCAATGACACCAACAATTGGGCCCAATGAAGCCAACGATCAGGTACAAGTCCTCCCAGTGACACCAAACATGTTTTTCCCAGTGATGTCAGGAACTTTCTTTTTACTCCCACTAGCCACAGTCCAGTCCAGCCCCCCCCCCCCCCCCAAAGTCTAAAGGACAGCAAACTGGCCCCTTGTATAGAAAGTTTGGAGACCCTGCTTCACATTCTACCTATCATTCAGAATAAGTAATGGGCCCAAATTGTTCATTCTTCTCTTGAGGAACATACAACGTTCACCAGCTAGAAAAACTAATTAAGTGAAGGAAGAGATCTCCAGGCACTGGGACACTTGAGAGGTGAAGGGTCTTGTCCAGGGCCACAAGGTTTTCACTCAGAAGGAATGCTGTCCTCGTCCTATTTCAAAAGTGAAAAACAAAAATAATTTTTAAAGTCCTCAGTAACGATATATAATATGTATGTAGTGAGTGAAAACTTGTATAGCGCTGCAAATGCGAACTCAATCGCCTCAAGGCGCTTGTCATCCAGTGTCGTTGAGATCCTTAGAAGAGATGAGTCTTTCATTTTTTTCGGAAGGCTCAATGGTTTTCTTCCATACGGATGTTCGTGGGTAGCGCATTCCATAGTCTTGGTCCTTGGGCAGCAAACCTTCGTTCTCCCTTTGCTTTGTAGCGAGTCTCGGGGATGTGGAGGAGGTTTTGGTGCTCATATAAAGTGTTGAACTCTAGGAAGCGGGACACAATTAGGACAAATGTCAGTTCCATTGTATACGTGTTTCTAAATCCTCATACACACGGTCGGACTTCAAACAAACTTTTCTGTGGATTTTTGTCCGAAGGAAGTTGACCGGGAACGCCCATAGCATACACACGACAGGACTTTTTCAGCCAACAAACATGAACGTAGTGACGTAATTGACCTACTATGTGTTTTTTTCTGCTCTTTACCGCCACCCTTTGGTCAACTTCTGCTATTGTTGGTTGATTTTAACCAATGCTGGTTCTGAGCATGCGTATTTGGACTTCAGACTAAAGTCCGATGGATTTCTGTACACACGGCAGGACTTTGCCCCGTAGGACTTTTGTTGCCGAAAAGTTTGTCCGTTTGCAGAGCGAACTTTTGTCCGATGAAAACCGAAAAAGTTTGTCCGATGGAGCGTACACACGGTCGGGTTTTTTTGAAAACCTGGAAAATTAGAAGTTTGTTGTCAAAAAGTCCGATTGTGTGTACGAGGCTTAAGCCTCACACCAGCATAATGTGCATTTGTGACCGGGCCTGAAGACCCATTGTGCGCTTTTATGGTCCTGAGCTAGGAGTGCGCTTACTGCACACCACCCCCCAGCTCAGGGACTGAGTCACCACTGTCAGCGCTCCGGTAACCGTTTACTATCAGGAGCTGGTAGGAGGCCCATGTGACAGCCAACCACATGATCAGGAAGACCCTTCTGTCTTCCACCTTTAAGAATCCCTAATAGGTCATCGAAAGCCTATAGCCAAAGGGTTCAAATTATTTTTGGAAGTCTTTAACAACTTTATTTACCTGGAGGTGCTGCCAGTGAGGCCGGGTTCACACCTATGCATTTTAGTTTTTTTAGTGTGTTAACAGAAACGCACTACAGTGCATTTAACATGGTTTCCTATGGGACGTGTTCTCATCTGTGCGTTTTCAGCTGTAGCGTTTTTTGGAAAGGGTCAGGGACTTTTTTCCTGCAGCAGATTGCAATTTTGGTGCAATAGACTTCACTGGATCTGCACTAAAAACGCCAGGTTTGCGTTTTTATGCCTTTTTGATGTGTTTTTGGTGGGCCAAGGGGATAATATGACCGTTTTGGGTTAGGGTAAGGGCTAGGGTTAACTTTTAAAGCTAACCCTAACCTTTAGCCCTTAACCCTAACATTTAGCTTTTAACCCTAACCCTTAACCTGAACATTCAGCCCTTAACTCTAACCCTACCATTTAACCCTAACCCTTAACCTGAACATTTAACCCTTAACCCTAACATTTAACCCTAACATCTAGCCCTTAACCCGCAGGTGCATGCAGGGTGGTGCAGCCGTGGGCGCATAGAGGGTGGTGCAGGTGCGGGCACTTGCAGGGTGGTGCAGCCGCGGGCGCATGCAGGGTGGTGCAGCCGCGGGCGCATGCAGGGTGGTGCAGCTGTGGGAACAACACAGTTCAGCGATGATTTCTACATTGTTCCCGGCTGCTCCTCAATACCAATTTGTTGTACAAAATAAAACCTCAACTCTCTGCAAATCAATAAAAAAAAAAATCCAGCTGACCTAAAATCTAGACGGCGCAGTCTAAAGTGGCGACCACTGCCGGAGCGGTGTACAAACAAACAGCCGCGTGATAATTAGCGGCGCGGTGAGTGGAGATGACATTAATTAACATTAAGAAGTATTAGGTAGGTGGCCCATATCACCAATATCCCGACTCGAGAGAAGACGTGGCGGGAAGCGCCAACGCGGCCAGTATTACTGCACTCTAGATCTCACCGTGGGCCCGGCGGGGGTTAATTCGCTAATCTGGAAGCCGCGTAATTTCCCAGACTCAGACGATAATTAATTCTAAAACTGGCGACTCCAAAAAGTGGAGGCTGATGATGATTGACACCAACACATTGAGGCTTCATCTTGCGTGCGCAAAAAAATATATCGGTGAGATGTGAAGAGGAGAGAGCGCGTTCATTATGGAGGTTTAATTACAGCGTGATGAACAATCTGGGAGAACGCCGCTCGGCGGTCCTTGCGGTGCCCTAGTGGGAGATGCTGGAAACGTGTCACACTACCAACTGATCAGATATCTGCAGGTCACGACCCCCCCCCTGATAATATGGCATGCTGGTCTTCATAGTGCAGAGATGATTAACCTCTTCCTGCCGACTCTTTTAAAGATTGTAACCTCAGGGGTGTTACACTGGCTTCCTGATCACTGTGATTGGCTGTCATAGTGATCACATGATCAGGAGTCTGTCCTGATGTTTCTGTATGCGCTCCCAGCATACAGACTGAACTGCCAAAGACAGCTCTCGGTAGCCAACGGGACAAGCTCCCGATCATGTGACCACTGTGACAGCCAATCACAGAGGTCACACGATTTCCATTCCTCCCCCCCCCCCCTCACCCCAAGGTGTTCAAAACACTGGGGTGGGCAGGAACAGGTTAATACAATGCAGCCTTTTTGAATTGGCAGTTTTTAACCACTTCAAAACCGGGCACTTTTATCCCCTTCCTGCCCAGGCCAAATTTCAGCTTTCAGCGCTCTAGCACTTTGAATGACAATTGCGCGGTCACGCAGCAATGTACCCAAATAATATTTGGATCATTTTTTTTTTTTAGATACAGATAAAGCTTTCTTTTGGTGGTATTTACTCACCACTGAGTTTTTATTTTTTGCTAAACAAACTAAAAAAGACTGAAAGTCTAAAAAAAACAAAAAAAAAAAAACACCTTTTCATTTGTTTCGGTTATACAATTTAGCAAAAAATAAAAATTTCTTCTTCACTGATGTGGGCTGATGAGGCTGCACTGATGGGCATTGATGAGGCTGCACTGATGGGCATTGATGAGGTGGCACTGACAAGGCTATACTGATGGGCATTGATGAGGTGGTACTGATGAGGCTGCACTGATGGGCATTGATGAGGTGACACTGATGAAGCTGCACTGATGGGCATGGATGAGGCTGCACTGATGAGACAGCATTGATGGGCACTGATGAGGCAGCATTGATGGGTAATGAGACAGCATTGATAGGCACTGATGAGGCTGCACTGATGAGGCAGCATTGATGGGCAATGAGGCTGCACTGATGAGGCAGCATTGATGGGCAATGAGATAGCATTGGTGGGCACTTATGAGGCTGCCCTGATTATTAGTGCAAATGTCCACTGTAAATGGAAAGCCGGTTATCGGCTTTCCTTTCCTCAGACACGAACAGCGCTGAGGAAAGGAAATGCTGATAACTGGCATTTGTTTGTCTGGATACAATGTATAGAGCGTCTCTCTGTCCGGATACAATCTATAGAGCGTCTCTCTGTCCGGATACAATGTATAGAGCGTCTCTCTGTCCGGATACAATGTATAGAGCGTTTCTCTCTGTCCGGATACAATGTATAGAGCGTCTCTCTGTCCGGATACAATGTATAGAGCGTCTCTCTGTCTGGATACAATGTATAGAGCGTCTCTCTGTCTGGATAAAATGTATAGAGCGTCTCTCTGTCCGGATACAATGTATAGAGCGTCTCTCTGTCCGGATACAATGTATAGAGCGTCTCTCTGTCTGGATAAAATGTATAGAGCGTCTCTCTGTCCGGATACAATGTATAGAGCGTCTCTCTGTCCGGATACAATGTATAGAGCGTCTCTCTGTCCGGATACAATGTATAGAGCGTCTCTCTGTCCGGATACAATGTATAGAGCGTCTCTCTGTCCGGATACAATGTATAGAGCGTCTCTACGTCCGGATACAATGTATCAGAGTGTATCTCCGTCCGGATACAATGTATAGAGCATCTCTCTGTCCGGATACAATGTATAGAGCGTCTCGCTGTCTAGATACAATGTATAGAGCGTCTCTCTGTCTGGATACAATGTATAGAGCGTCTCTCTGTCCGGATACAATGTATAGAGCGTCTGTACGTCCGGATACAATGTATAGAGTGTCTCTACGTCCGGATACAATATATCGAGCGTCTCTCTGTCCGGATACAATGTATAGAGCGTCTCTACGTCCGGATACAATGTATAGAGCGTCTCTACGTCCGGATACAATGTATCGAGCGTCTCTCTGTCCGGATACAATGTATAGAGCGTCTCTACGTCCGGATACAATGTATTAGAGTGTATCGCCGTCCGGATACAATGTATAGAGCGTCTCTCCGTCCGGATACAATGTATAGAGCGTCTCTCTGTCTGGATACAATGTATAGAGCGTCTCTCTGTCCGGATACAATGTATAGAGCGTCTCTCTGTCCGGATACAATGTATAGAGCGTCTCTCTGTCCGGATACAATGTATAGAGCGTCTCTACGTCCGGATACAATGTATCAGAGTGTATCTCCGTCCGGATACAATGTATAGAGCGTCTCTCTGTCTGGATACAATGTATAGAGCGTCTCTCTGTCCGGATACAATGTATAGAGCGTCTCTCTGTCCGGATACAATGTATAGAGCGTCTCTCTGTCCGGATACAATGTATAGAGCGTCTCTCTGTCTGGATACAATGTATCAGAGTGTATCTCCGTCGGGATACAATGTATAGAGCGTCTCTCTGTCTGGATACAATGTATAGAGCGTCTCTCTGTCTGGATACAATGTATAGAGCGTCTCTCTGTCCGGATACAATGTATAGAGCGTCTCCAAGTCCAGATACAATGTATAGAGCGTCTCCCTGTCCGGATACAATGTATAGAGCGTCTCTCTGTCCGGATACAATGTATAGAGCGTCTCTCTGTCCGGATACAATGTATAGAGCGTCTCTCTGTCCGGATACAATGTATAGAGTGTCTCCCTGTCCGGATACAATGTATAGAGCGTCTCCCTGTCCGGATACAATGTATAGAGCGTCTCTCTGTCCGGATACAATGTATAGAGCGTCTCTCTGTCCGGATACAATGTATAGAGCGTCTCTCTGTCCGGATACAATCTATAGAGCGTCTCTCTGTCCGGATACAATGTATAGAGCGTCTCTCTGTCCGGATACAATGTATAGAGCGTCTCTCTGTCCGGATACAATGTATAGAGCGTCTCTCTGTCCGGATACAATGTATAGAGCGTCTCTCTGTCCGGATACAATGTATAGAGCGTCTCTCTGTCCGGATACAATGTATAGAGCGTCTCTCTGTCCGGATACAATGTATAGAGCGTCTCCCTGTCCGGATACAATGTATAGAGCTTCTCTCTGTCCGGATACAATGTATAGAGCGTCCAGATACAATGTATAGAGCGTCTCTCTGTCCGGATACAATGTATAGAGCGTCTCTCTGTCCGGATACAATGTATAGAGCGTCTCCCTGTCCGGATACAATGTATAGAGCGTCTCTCTGTCCGGATACAATGTATAGAGCGTCTCTCTGTCCGGATACAATGTATAGAGCGTCTCTCTGTCCGGATACAATGTATAGAGCGTCTCTCTGTCCGGATACAATGTATAGAGCGTCTCCCTGTCCGGATATAATGTATAGAGCGTCTCCCTGTCCGGATACAATGTATAGAGCGTCTCTCTGTCCGGATACAATGTATAGAGCGTCTCTCTGTCCGGATACAATGTATAGAGCGTCTCTCTGTCCGGATACAATGTATAGAGCGTCTCTCTGTCCGGATACAATGTATAGAGCGTCTCTCTGTCCGGATACAATGTATAGAGCGTCTCTCTGTCCGGATACAATGTATAGAGCGTCTCTCTGTCCGGATACAATGTATAGAGCGTTTCTCTGTCTGGATACAATGTATAGAGCGTCCAGATACAATGTATAGAGCGTCTCCCTGTCCAGATACAATGTATAGAGCGTCTCTCTGTCCGGATACAATGCATCAGAGTGTATGCGTTATCCTGCGCTCACCTGTACAGCAGACAGACCCCAAATGCTCCTTCCTTTCTGCAGTCTAGATGGTTCTCTGGCTCCCTTTACAGGCCAGACACCAGAACTGCAACTTTAAACCACAGAACTTATGTAAGCTACATGCAGACTGATCAGGTCCCATGGATAGTTCTAGAGAGTCTGCACAGGGAGCCAGGTGGGTAATAAACAATCCAGAACCTTACAACGGCATCCCTTACAATGTCAGGAATGCTCTGGTGCAGAATTGGTTGCCTAAGCTACATTGGAAAATTACAGCTGAAATCGGATTGGACCCTGCATGAAGCACAGGATGGTTCCATTGCACCCTTAAATGCATTTCTTATATCATCTGCAGGGCTTCTACCTTTCTCCACTAGGCAAGAATTTCTCCCTGCCTCCTGCGCAAGCATGTGTAGCACTACCGCCATAGGGGTTGCAGATGATAGAGTTCCCCACTGCTGCACAGCCAGGCACACCACAGCTTCAGCTTTCATCCAGACACCTTAATGCATTTCCCCTACCGGCTAGGAATGCTCAGCCCCTTACCGGCTCGGAACGCTCAGCCTCTTACCGGCTAGGAACGCTCAGCCCCTTACCGGCTAGGAACGCTCAGCCCCTTACCGGCTAGGAACGCTCAGCCCCTAACCGGCTAGGAACGCTCAGCCCCTTACCGGATAGGAATGCTCAGCCCCTTACTTGTTAGGAACTCTCAGCCCCTTACTGGCTAGTAGCTCTCAGTCCTTTACAGGCTAGGAACTCTCAGCTCTTTACTGGCTAAGAACTCTCAGTCCCTTACTGGCTAAGAACTCTCAGTCCCTTACTGGCTAAGAACTCTCAGCCCCTTACTGGCTAGGAACTCTCAGCCCCTTACTGGCTAGGAACTGTCAGCCCCTTACAGGCTAGGAACTCTCAGCCCCTTACTGGCTAGGAACTCTCAGCCCCTTACTGGCTAGGAACTCTCAGCCCCTTACTGGCTAGGAACTCTCAGCCCCTTACTGGCTAGGAACTCTCAGCCCCTTACAGGCTAGGAACTCTCAGCCCCTTACTGGCTAGGAACTCTCAGCCCCTTACTTGTTAGGAACTCTCAGCCCCTTACTGGCTAGTAGCTCTCAGTCCTTTACAGGCTAGGAACTCTCAGCTCTTTAATGGCTAGAACTTCTCAGCCCCTTACTGGCTAAGAACGCTCAGTCCCTTACAGGCTAGGACCCTTACTGGCTAGGAACTCTCAGCCCCTTACAGGCTAGGAACTCTCAGCCCCTTACAGGCTAGGACTCTCAGTCCCTTAGAAAGGTAGCACAATGTGTTTTGAACTGCATCCTGGAATTCCCCCGACTCCCTTGTAGACACAGGTCCCAGAGCTAAAAATAGTCACTGATTACTGTATAAATATCACTGGCAGGGAAGGGGTTAGCACTAGGGGGCGATCAAGGGGTTAAGGTTTCCCTAGGGAGATGTTGCTAACTGTGGGGGGAGGGGACTGACTGGAAGTAGAGAGAGATCGCTTTTCCTGATCACTAGGAACTGCAGATCTCTCTCTGCTTTCCTGACAGAACAGTCAGTCTGTTTATTGACAGATCCCCGTTCTGCCTCTGTGAGAAGCAATCGCGGGTTGCCGGCGGACATCGCGGCCCCCTAGCCACACGCATTGGCTCCAGCGTCTAACTTTCCAGAACCACGGGGAGGCACCAGAGAGCTGTCTGTATGAGTCATGCTGCCCTGAACTCTAATAACCCTGACCCAGATTAAGATTTACAGGGTTTAGACATGAGTCAGAATATGTTTTACCTACTCTGACTCTAGTATCACACTAGAGGGTGTGTGCCATCTGCACACATACATTTCCCCCGCACACACAAAGACTACTACCGTGTTTCCCCAAAAATAAGACCTAGCGCTATTTTCCAGGAGGGTTGCAATATATGCCCTACCCAGAAAATAAGCCCTAGTTTAAAATGCTTGTAAAATCCTATAATCCACTCTATTACAGTAGTATATAATGTACAATGTGTGTGTTTCTGTAATATAATTGCGGGGAAGAGTGCTCTGGCGGGTCACAGAAGTGCAGAGCGGTGCTATAATGAAGGTATTTGGCACAATTATATTACAGACACACACACATTGTATGTTATATAATACTGTAATAGAGTGGATTATAGGATTTTACCTCAGTTCACACTGGGGATTCCTGACAGGCAGGGAGTGAGAGGGGGAGAGAAGACAGCACATTACATGGTAAGATAGGGTAAGATAGGGTGACCAGACGTCCCCGTTTTCCGGGGACAGTCCCCGTTTTCCCAACTACGTTCCCCGGACCCCGTTTGTCCCCGGTTTTCCGGTCGGTAGCCAGGCTGCGGCAGTTTCCCTGTGGACGGGGCGTTTCCCGGTGGACGGGGGCGTTCCCCGAGAGATAGAACATGCAGAGCTGTGTAGACGTGTAGAGGAGGAGATGGAGCGGCTCCAGCCTGCCTATGCTGTGCTAGTGTAGTTAGTAGCGCCGTGGCCGCCACTCCTCCCCTGCTGAAAAATACATCAAATTGCATGACTCTTCCAGCATCCCGCCCCTCTCCTCCTACCTCCAATCGCGCTCCTGGCAGCATAGGGAGAGGACAGAGTACAGCGTTCCTCCCCTTCCCTCCGGTCCTGCAAGGCACTATGGGAATTGTATTCAAGAAGTAGAACAGAGTGAACGTCCACAAGCAAGTTTTTATGCTAGCTAGCTAGCAGCTAACATAATAAAATGTTTCTCCTTCACTGGTGGGCACTGACAGGCAGCACTCATGTGGCACTATATATATATATATATATATATATATATATATATATATATATATATATATATGCGCAATTGATTATACTGTATATAAAAAAAAAATCAAATATATGTGAGTCAATTGTGCAAAAAACATACAATTATTGTCCAATTAGAGCTTTGTATATCAAAACTGTCCAAAAAAACTGTGTTTGTGAATCCAATGAAACATACAGGAGTTCTGTCCACAAATGACATCTGCTGTAAGGCTGCTTTCACACTGGGGCAGCGTCGGCGGTAAAGCACCGCTATTTTTAGCGGCGCTTTACCGTCGTTGTTGCAGAGGTATTCAGCTGCTAGCGGGGCGCTTTTAACCCCCGCTAGCAGCCGGAAAAGGGTTAGAAACCACCCGCAAAACGCTGCTGCAGCGGTGCTTTGCTGGTGGTTCGGCCACGCTGCCCATTCATTTCAATGGGCAGGAGCGTTGGAGGAGCAGTGTACACACCTCCTTCACCGCTCCAAAGATGCTGCTTGAAGGAGTTTTTTTTAACATTTTGCCAGCGCATCGCCTCAGTGTGAAAGTACTCGGACTTTCACACTGAGCCTGCCGGGGAGCTGTTTTTCAAGCGCTTTACAGGCGCTATTTGTAGCCCAAAAGCGCCTGAAAAAACGCCCCAGTGCCTTACTGAACAATGTGTCAAAAGGAAATCCTTAACATATTGTGTCAGTGAACTGGAACCGCCACCTAGAGGTGAAATAGCCGGAGCCTGTGACGTCATTTCTGGTGACTCCGATGTACGGAAGTGTGGTGAGGAGGTGATCTTAACCCTGAATTTTTTTAAATGCGGTTTACTGGTTTTATTGTGAGCAGATATTTTGCGATCTTTAATACATTTGTTTTACATTGGCAATATTGCGCTATGAATATCTGTTTTATTCTGACTGGCTTATGAATCGAGAGGCAAGGATTCAGAGAGTCAAAGACCCCCAGAGAGCGATGACCCTTGTGATGAAAGGGATTAGGACCTAAAGATCTCTGCTATAAAAAGCGTAATTTAACCGATCGTCATTCCCTGAGGTGAGCGGCTATTTCACCTATAGGGGGCGGTTCCAGTTAACGGACACAATATGTTAAAGGGGTTGTAAAGGTAAAAGTTTTTTCACCTTAATGCATTAAGGTGAAAAAACATCTGCGGATTAGCGCCCCCCGAGCCCCAGTTTACTTACCTGACCCCTCGAAAGTCCCGCGCCGTGAACGAGCAGGCTTCTCAGCTCATTCGATGGTTGATTGAAAGCAGCGCAACCATTGGCTTGCGCTGCTGTCAATCACATCCAATGACGGGGGGCGGGGCCGAGTGATACAGTGAGCAACTATAGCCCCCGGCTGTATCACAGGAGCACGCCCGCAATAACTCACCACCATGCGAGCTCGTATATAGGTGGTGAGTTATTGCGGGGAGGAGCCAAGAAAGCCGCAGAGGGACCCCAGAAGACGTAGATCGGGGGCCACTCTGTGCAAAACGAGCTGCACAGTGGAGGTAAGTATAACATGTTTGTTATTTTTTTTTATTATTATGTTTACAACCCCTTTAAGGATTTCCTTTTGACACATTTCTCAGCAACAGCAGATGTCACCTTGTGGACTGATCTCCTTGTATGTTTCATTGGATTCACTAACACAGGTTTTTTGGACTGTTTTAATATACATAGCTCTAATTGAACAATAATTGTATGGTTTTTGCACAATTGACTATCACTGATGGGTACTGAGATGAGGTGGCACTGATGAGGCGGCACTGATGAGGCTGCACTGATAGGCACTGATGGACACTGATGAGGTGGCACTGATGGACACTGATAGGCTGCACTGATGGGCAGCAATGATGGACACTGATAGGTGGCACAAATGGGCAATGATAGGCAACACTGATGGGCAGCCCTGGTAGGTGGCACTGATAATTGGCACTTATGAGAAGGCATTGATGAGCAGCTCTGATGGGCTGCACTAATGGGTACTGATAGGGGGCACTCATGGGCAGCACTTATGAGAAGGCATTGATGGGCAGCACTGATTGGCACTGATAGGCTACACTAATGGGCACTGATAGGTGGCATTGATGGGCCTGTATTGATCACAGGCTGTGACAGAATGTGAGCAAGGTACTGCTGATAACCAGCAAGTCTGTTTACATTTGATCAGCTGTGATTGGACACAGCTAATCATATGGTAAAGGGCCACTGTGATTGGCCCTTGACCCCGATCTGTGGGCACAGCGGTCACTCAGCACACCAGATGTATACCCCAGCAGGTGCTCTGGGGCGTGGTTCCAGGAGGACGTCCATGGATGCCCTCCTGGAACAAAAGATCGGAGCTGTAGTCATCTTTCGGCTATAGCGCTGTTATAAAGTGGTTAAAGGAGCAGTTTGCCACGCGATCCTGTCACGCCACAATCACGTGCGTGTGTGTGTTTGAGCTTTGGGGTGCACACCCTAATGCAACGGGCTGTGCACACCTATGGATGGCAATGTAAAGTAATGAGGAGAAGGAGAGACGTGTTAGAAGAGAGTAGTGATGAGCCGAACACCCCCGGGTTCAGTTCGCACCAGAACCCGCGAACGGACCGAAAGTTCGAACGAACATTAGAACCCTATTAAATACAATGGATGCGAACGTTCGAATTCTAAAGTGCTAATTATAACAACTATTATGCATGTTATTGTCCTAAAAAGGGTTTGGGAACCCGGGTTCTGCACCAGGGGACATGTATCAATGCAAAAAGAAGTTTTAAAAACGGTCGTTTTTCGGGAGCAGTCATTTTAATGATGCATAAAGTGAAAAAAAAAAAGTCAAATATTCCTTTAAATATCGTACCTGGGGGGTGTCTAAAGTATGCCTGTGAAGTGCCACGTGTTTCCCGTGTTTAGAACTGTCCCTGCACAAAATGACACTTCTAAAGGAAAAAAAAGCCATTTAAAACTGCTTGCGGCTTTAATGTAATGTCTGGTCCCGGTAATATGGATGAAATTCTTTAAGAAAAATGGCATAGCTACCCCATGACCCCCCCCCCTACCCCAGCCCATTACCAGCCCCTTTGGGTCTTGTATGGATATTAAGGGGAACCCCGCACATAAAATAAAAAAGGCCCTATATACTCTGAACAGCCCTATACAGGCGGTGCATACAAGACAGGGACTGTAGGTTTGTTCTTATGTAGAGTCTGTTTGTAATTTTGAACAGGTACATTGTTGAAGTGTAGCTCCAGACCAAAAATCTATTTTTAAACTTTTTGGAAAACATAGGTAAGGGTTATCACCCCTGTAACATTTGTTTTGCTGTCTGTGCCCCTGTTCAGAACATTTCACCTCACTTTCCGTCCCAATGACAACTGTTTTTGAAATGTGGTGTTTTTCTTGAAACAAGGATTGCTGATAAAGCATCAGTACAGAGGAGACACCTTTCTCCCATATTTATTCTTACAGGAGAGAATTTTCCTTCCTAGTGGTAGATTTCCTCTCACTTCCTGTTGTCTTCTTGCGTTTGCAAGTAGGAGTCGTTTGTAAGTTGGATGTTTGAAAGTAGGGACCTGCCGTATATACTCTGCAGAAATAGGCCCCTTAGTTGTTGGTGTTGGCACAACACTGTAAGCACTCACAGTTACTCTTGGTTGGTGCTGGAACGCCCTGCTGTCAACTATTATATCAGGAATTTTAATTACATATAATTGTTGAACAGTGGTAGTAAAAATTGGGCCTTTGATGGTGGTGCTGGTGCCACAACACTGTAAGCCCTGACAGTTACTCTTGGTGGGTGCAGCAATGGGCCCTGCTGTGAATTATTAGATCAAGAATTGTAATTACATGCCCCTGTTGAACAGGGGCTGAAAAATTGGGCCTTAGGCACTGGTGGCACAACACTGCAACCCCTCACAGCAACTGTACTTGGAGCACAGCAATGAGCCCTGTTGCAAAGTATTGCTTCAAAAATTGTAATGACACGCCCCTGTTAAACAGGGGCTGAAAAATTGGGCCTTAGGCACTGGTGGCACAACACTGCAACTCCTCACAGATACTGTACTTGGAGCACACCAATGAGCCCTGTTGCAAAGTATTGCTTCAAAAATTGTAATGACACGCCCCTGTTAAACAGGGGCTGAAAAATTGGGCCTTAGGCACTGGTGGCACAACACTGCAACTCCTCACAGATACTGTACTTGGAGCACAGCAATGAGCCCTGTTGCAAAGTATTGCTTCAAAAATTGTAATTACACGCCCCTGTTAAACAGGGGCTGAAAAATTGGGCGTTAGGCACTGGTGGCACAACACTGCAACTCCTCACAGATACTGTACTTGGAGCACAGCAATGAGCCCTGTTGCAAAGTATTGCTTCAAAAATTGTAATTACACGCCCCTGTTAAACAGGGGCTGAAAAATTGGGCGTTAGGCACTGGTGGCGGCACCCATAAACAAAAATGATCTTACAAGCTATCATCATCAATCGTATCATTGAGGACTCGGAGGAGGAGGATAGCCAGTCAACATAACAGCACAGGCACTCAGCATCAGCATCAGTCTTGAAGGGATGTGACATGTTAAAATCAATTAGTCTGTTATATCAGCATCAGGTGTGTGGTAGCTGGTGGTGATCCAAGACTGGTTCATCTTGATGAAAGTCAGTCGATCAACCGAGTCGGTGGACAGGCGCACCCTGTGATCCGTGACAAATCCTCCAGCAGCACTGAATGTGCGTTCCGAAAGAACGCTGGATGCAGGACAGGCCAGTAGCTCAATTGCATACTGTGCAAGCTCTGGCCAGTGATCCATCCTCAAGACCCAGTAAGCCAGAGGATTTTCGGTGGGGAAGGTGTCCAAGTCTGACCTTGCCCCTAGATATTCCTGCACCATGTTTATCAGACGCTGGCGATGGTTGCTGGAACCGATCATACTTTGGGGCTGCGGACTAAAGAATTGTCTGAACGCATCGGTCAGACGGCCACCTTCCCCACCGCTCCTTCTTTGACTGGCCGAAGCCTCAGCAACTCGTTGTCCAGGACCAGGAGTTTGCAACCTCCCAGTCTCTGGGAACGCGTTGCACAGACCTTTCTGCAAGGCCTCCCGGAGTTGTCTCATCCTCTGCTCCCTCTGCGACGGTAACATAAGGTCCGCAACCTTACCCTTGTACCGTGGATCAAGGAGAGTGGCCAGCCAGTAATGGTCCCTCTCCTTGATCCGAAGAATACGAGGATCCTTCCGCAGACTTTGCAGGATCAGGGAGGCCATGCAGCGTAGGTTTGCTGAGGCATTCGCTCCGGAGTCCTCTGGGTCACTAAGGACGACATGATCCGCAGCCACCTCCTCCCAGCCACGTACAAGTCCACTGGTTTCTTGGGACTGTAAATCATCCCTAAAAGACTGCTGCTGATGATGCTGAGTGCCAGCCTCCACCTCCATGCTGACACAATCCTCCTCCTCCTCCTCCTCCTCCTCCTCTTCCTGTGCGATGGGTGGGACAGAAGGAACACTGTCTGGGTAAAGGGGGCCTTGAGAGGCAAGGAAGTCCTCCTCTTCCTGCCTCTGTTCTGCCTCAAGTGCCCTGTCCATTATTCCACGCAGCGTGTGCTCCAACAGGTGGACAAGAGGTACAGTGTCACTGATGCATGCACTGTCACTGCTCACCATCCTCGTGGCCTCCTCAAATGGTGCCAGGACAGTGCATGCATCCCTGATCATGCCCCACTGGCGTGGAGAAAAAAAACCAAGCTCCCCTGACCCTGTCCTGGTGCCGTAGTCGCACAGGTACTCATTGATGGCCCTCTGCTGCGTGTGCAGCCGCTGCAGCATGGCCAACGTTGAGTTCCACCTGGTGGGCATGTCACATATAAGGCGGTTCTTGGGCAGGTTCAACTCCTTTTGCAGCTCAGCCAGGCGAGCACTGGCATTATAAGATCTGCGGAAATGCACACAGACTTTCCTGGCCTGCCTCAGGACATCCTGTAAGCCCGGGTACCTGCCCAAGAAGCGCTGCACCACCAGGTTAAGGACGTGAGCCACACAGGGCACATGGGTCAGTTGTCCCTGTCGGAGGGCGGAGAGGAGGTTGGTGCCATTGTCGCAAACCACCATTCCTGGCTTAAGCTGGCGTGGCGTCAACCACCTCTCGGCCTGGCCCTGCAGAGCAGACAGGACCTCTGCCCCAGTGTGGCTTCTGTCCCCCAAACACACCAGCGCAAGCACGGCATGGCATCTTTTTGCCTGCGTACTTGCGTAGCCCCGTGAACGGCTACGGAGCACCGCTGGTTCATAGGACAAACCACAGGAAGAGGCCATGGAGGAAGAAGAAGAGGAGGGGGTGGAGGAGAGAGGTGTGTCACAACCAGTAGTAGCATTTTGGAGGCGTGGCGGTGGGACAACCTCCAACACTACTGCACCTTGTCCTGAATCCTTCCCAGCTGCCAAAAGAGTGACCCAATGGGCCGTGAAAGAAAGGTAACGTCCCTGTCCATGCCTGCTGGACCATGAGTCAGCGGTAATATGCACCTTACCGCTGACCGCCCTGTCCAGCGAGGCCAAGACATTGCCTTCCACATGCCGGTAGAGAGCCGGAATAGCCTTCCGTGAGAAAAAGTGGCGTTTGGGAACCTGCCACTGAGGAACTGCACATTGCACAAACTCACGGAAGGGGGCCGAGTCTACCAACTGAAAAGGCAGCAGTTGAAGCGCTAGCAATTTAGCCAAGCTAGCATTCAACCGCTGGGCATGTGGATGGCTGGGAGTGAACTTCTTTCGACGGTCCAGCAGCTGGGGCAGGGAAATTTGCCTGCTAGAATCGGACGTCGGTGTACTGCTAGCAGAGTGGGCGCAAGTACTTGGCTGTGACACACCTAATTCTACACCTTCATTCCTCTCAGTGCATGTTTCAGAGAGGACTGAAGTTATAGTGGGGTTGGAGATCCCAGCTGATGCGGTGCAAGGAGAGGTCCGCTTTGTTCTTTGGTGTGGGTCTTTGAGGTAGGCTTGCCAACGAGCTGCATGGCAGGTCAACATATGTCTGGTCAGGCATGTGGTACCCAAGCGGCTGATGTTTTGGCCACGCGATATACGCTTGAGACATATGTTGCAAACAGCAGCTGTGCGATCTGATGCACTAGCCTCAAAAAAGGCCCACACCAAAGAACTTTTTGAATGACGGGCAGAGGCAGCGCCCTGCACAGGCGGAGCTCTGCGGTGTGATTCCGTCGGTGTACTGCCCTTACGCTGGCCACCAAAGGGCATCCTGCCTCGTTGGAGATGTGCCTCCTCCTCATCCTCCTCTCTCCTATTAGGCACCCACGTGGAGTCAGTGACCTCATCATCCCCTCCCTCCTCATCACTGGAGCCAATCTGGCAGTATGCTGCAGCTGCTGGAACATGACTGCCAGATTGGTGTCCTTCTTGAGCATCCCCTCTGTCTGCTCTCACGCTACTGCCTTCCTCTAGCTGGGTTTCATCATCAGACCCTTCGAAACGCTGGGCATCCTCCTGGAGCATGTACCCAACACTGTGCTGAAACAGTTCGGGGGACTCCTCAGGAGAAGGACATGGTGGGTCTAGGGAAGGAGTGACTGATGATTTGTCTGACATTGATACCAGGGAAGACGACGCTTTGGCAGCTGCTTTTCCAGTACCCTGAGCCTGGGTGAGAGAGGATGAGGAGGAGGAGGAGGGCTTGGTCATCCACTCTACCAAGTCTTCGGCATGATGTGGCTCAACATGTCCAGCTGCCGAAAAGAAGGACAAGCGTGTCCCATGGCCATGTGCTGATGACAATGCACCGCGTCCACGACCAGCACTGTTGCCCCCAGACACAGAGCCTGCTTGCCCTCTTTTATTGCCTCCTGACTGTCTGCCTCTCCTTGTTTGCCTTCCAGACATTCTAATAGATGGCCTGCAGGGAGATGGGAAAAAAGCAATAAGGGCTACCTTCAGGTGTCCTTCTCTGTCCCTTGAAACAAGGACTTGCAGAGTGAAATAAACTGACACTCTCCCTACCTACAGTTTTCTGTCCCTAGAATAAATGTTTTTTTTAATCACAATATAGCACAAGGACAATTCAGTCACTGTCCTTCCAGGTCCCTGGAAACAAGGACTTGCAGAGTGAAATAAACTGACACTCTCCCTACCTACAGTTTTCTGTCCCTAGAATAAATGTTTTTTTTAAGCACAATATAGCACAAGGACAATTCACTCACTGTCCTTACAGGTCCCTGGAAACAAGGACTTGCAGAGTGAAAGAAAAAAAACACTCTCCCTACCTACAGTTTTCTGTCCCTAGAAAAAATGTTTTTTTTAATCACAATATAACACAAGGACAATTCACTCACTGTCCTTCCAGGTCCCTGGAAACAAGGACTTGCAGAGTGAAATAAACTGACACTCTCCCTACCTACAGTTTTCTGTCCCTAGAATAAATGTTTTTTTTAATCACAATATAGCACAAGGACAATTCAGTCACTGTCCTTCCAGGTCCCTGGAAACAAGGACTTGCAGAGTGAAATAAACTGACACTCTCCCTACCTACAGTTTTCTGTCCCTAGAATAAATGTTTTTTTTAATCACAATATAGCACAAGGACAATTCAGTCACTGTCCTTCCAGGTCCCTGGAAACAAGGACTTGCAGAGTGAAATAAACTGACACTCTCCCTACCTACAGTTTTCTGTCCCTAGAATAAATGTTTTTTTTAATCACAATATAGCACAAGGACAATTCAGTCACTGTCCTTCCAGGTCCCTGGAAACAAGGACTTGCAGAGTGAAATAAACTGACACTCTCCCTACCTACAGTTTTCTGTCCCTAGAATAAATGTTTTTTTTAATCACAATATAGCACAAGGACAATTCAGTCACTGTCCTTCCAGGTCCCTGGAAACAAGGACTTGCAGAGTGAAATAAACTGACACTCTCCCTACCTACAGTTTTCTGTCCCTAGAATAAATGTTTTTTTTAATCACAATATAGCACAAGGACAATTCAGTCACTGTCCTTCCAGGTCCCTGGAAACAAGGACTTGCAGAGTGAAATAAACTGACACTCTCCCTACCTACAGTTTTCTGTCCCTAGAATAAATGTTTTTTTTAATCACAATATAGCACAAGGACAATTCAGTCACTGTCCTTCCAGGTCCCTGGAAACAAGGACTTGCAGAGTGAAATAAACTGACACTCTCCCTACCTACAGTTTTCTGTCCCTAGAATAAATGTTTTTTTTAAGCACAATATAGCACAAGGACAATTCACTCACTGTCCTTACAGGTCCCTGGAAACAAGGACTTGCAGAGTGAAAGAAAAAAAACACTCTCCCTACCTACAGTTTTCTGTCCCTAGAAAAAATGTTTTTTTTAATCACAATATAACACAAGGACAATTCACTCACTGTCCTTCCAGGTCCCTGGAAACAAGGACTTGCAGAGTGAAATAAACTGACACTCTCCCTACCTACAGTTTTCTGTCCCTAGAATAAATGTTTTTTTTAATCACAATATAGCACAAGGACAATTCAGTCACTGTCCTTCCAGGTCCCTGGAAACAAGGACTTGCAGAGTGAAATAAACTGACACTCTCCCTACCTACAGTTTTCTGTCCCTAGAATAAATGTTTTTTTTAATCACAATATAGCACAAGGACAATTCAGTCACTGTCCTTCCAGGTCCCTGGAAACAAGGACTTGCAGAGTGAAATAAACTGACACTCTCCCTACCTACAGTTTTCTGTCCCTAGAATAAATGTTTTTTTTAATCACAATATAGCACAAGGACAATTCACTCACTGTCCTTACAGGTCCCTGGAAACAAGGACTTGCAGAGTGAAAGAAAAAAAACACTCTCCCTACCTACAGTTTTCTGTCCCTAGAAAAAATGTTTTTTTTAATCACAATATAACACAAGGACAATTCACTCACTGTCCTTCCAGGTCCCTGGAAACAAGGACTTGCAGAGTGAAATAAACTGACACTCTCCCTACCTACAGTTTTCTGTCCCTAGAATAAATGTTTTTTTTAATCACAATATAGCACAAGGACAATTCAGTCACTGTCCTTCCAGGTCCCTGGAAACAAGGACTTGCAGAGTGAAATAAACTGACACTCTCCCTACCTACAGTTTTCTGTCCCTAGAATAAATGTTTTTTTTAAGCACAATATAGCACAAGGACAATTCACTCACTGTCCTTACAGGTCCCTGGAAACAAGGACTTGCAGAGTGAAAGAAAAAAAACACTCTCCCTACCTACAGTTTTCTGTCCCTAGAAAAAATTTTTTTTTAATCACAATATAACACAAGGACAATTCACTCACTGTCCTTCCAGGTCCCTGGAAACAAGGACTTGCAGAGTGAAATAAACTGACACTCTCCCTACCTACAGTTTTCTGTCCCTAGAATAAATGTTTTTTTTAAGCACAATATAGCACAAGGACAATTCACTCACTGTCCTTACAGGTCCCTGGAAACAAGGACTTGCAGAGTGAAATAAACTGACACTCTCCCTACCTACAGTTTTCTGTCCCTAGAATAAATGTTTTTTTTAATCACAATATAGCACAAGGACAATTCAGTCACTGTCCTTCCAGGTCCCTGGAAACAAGGACTTGCAGAGTGAAATAAACTGACACTCTCCCTACCTACAGTTTTCTGTCCCTAGAATAAATGTTTTTTTTAATCACAATATAGCACAAGGACAATTCACTCACTGTCCTTACAGGTCCCTGGAAACAAGGACTTGCAGAGTGAAAGAAAAAAAACACTCTCCCTACCTACAGTTTTCTGTCCCTAGAAAAAATGTTTTTTTTAATCACAATATAACACAAGGACAATTCACTCACTGTCCTTCCAGGTCCCTGGAAACAAGGACTTGCAGAGTGAAATAAACTGACACTCTCCCTACCTACAGTTTTCTGTCCCTAGAATAAATGTTTTTTTTAAGCACAATATAGCACAAGGACAATTCACTCACTGTCCTTCCAGGTCCCTGGAAACAAGGACTTGCAGAGTGAAAGAAACTGACACTCTCCCTACCTACAGTTTTCTGTCCCTAGAATAAATGTTTTTTTAAGCACAATATAGCACAAGGACAATTCACTCACTGTCCTTCCAGGTCCCTGGAAACAAGGACTTGCAGAGTGAAAGAAACTGACACTCTCCCTACCTACAGTTTTCTGTCCCTAGAATAAATGTTTTTTTTAAGCACACTATAGCACAAGCACAAAACACACTGACACTCTCCCTACCTATCCTTCTCTTTCCCTAAACTAAAGGAATCCAGGTTAAGCAAGAAAGAAATAACAGTCACTGTCCCTGCCTATGCTTCTCTTTCCCTGCTCCGGAACACACTACACTAGGCCGCCGTGCTGGCGGCCTTTTATAGTGTGGGGCGTGTACTATACACCCTCAGCAATAATTGGCCACAGGCATCCTGCCTGTGGCCAATCATTGCTCTCCTCGCTGCCGGCGCTGTGATTGGCCAAGCATGCGGGGTCACAGTGCATGCTTGGCCAATCACAGCGCCTGGATGACACTGCGATGGCGTAGTGCATTGTGGGCCGTTCGCGTCACTCGAATTTGGCGCGAACGGCCCAAATCGTTCGATCTTCGTCGAACGATCGAACAGCCGATGTTCGAGTCGAACGTATGTTCGACTCGAACACGAAGCTCATCCCTAGAAGAGAGTAGGAAAGAAGAATCATCATGAGGATGAAGATGACCGTAAGGAGGATAATGGAGATGATGGAAGGAAAGTAACAAAGTGATGGTGAGGATGATGATAAGGACATGATGACAGACTGTCATGGACAGTGATGGGGATAATAATGGATGGTGATGACAGATGACAGGGATCTTGTACAGTAATGGGGTAAGTGAGAAAAGTGATGTTGAGAATGATGAGGACAGTAAAGAAGACGATATAGACCCATAATAACAAATGCAGTTGTCCTGTTTAGAATTTGTGGAGAAAATCTCCAAAAACAAAAATATTCCCAGGCAGATTCATTCCTCTGAGAAATATGCACGTTAAAGGGTTACTCCGCAAAATGTTGTAAAACTCCTCCAGTATTTTATGTTGCTTTTGTTCCTTTTAACATTTGTAGTCCTTATAACAGTTAGCTATTAATATTTGATTATTTATGTTCAAAAGGTATCCTACGTGTTGTTACAATGCAATCTTTTACTGTTCTGAATTGTTAATTTATTGTTCATTGTTATTATTGAACCAAAATTCTTTGGTTAGAATAAAATACAAAATATGCATTGAAAAGTTTTATCTCCATCTTATCTTCTTAACATTTGGTAGTCGTATCCCAAAAAATTCTAATGCCGCGTACACACGGCCGTTTTTCTCGTCGAGAAAAACAAAATTTTTCCCATTCGACGAGAAAAACGATAGTCTGTGGGCTTTCTGTCGTTTTTTTCGACGAGAAAAACGGCATTAAAAACAACGAGAAAAATTAGAACATGTTCTTATTTTTCTCGTCAGTTTTTTTTTTCGACATGTTTTCCGCGGCTGCCGCGGAGCCCACAGACGGTCGTTTTTCTCGACAAGAGAAAAAACGACGTGAAAAACGACCGTGTGTGGGGAACAAGCCGTTCCCTCGTTTTTAATGACATTATTCACGGCGTTTTTTTAACCACCGTGAATAATGATCGTGTGTACGCGGCATAAGAATTATCTTTTTTTTATCTCATGGACGAAATGTGAGAAATAACGTATATATCATATAATCCTTCCATAAACATATAACACATACACTGCATATATAATTTGAGGAATATATGCTTATAAAATCGTTTACCATTTGCCAAAAAAAATTAAAATGTCCCCTGATTTCATTTTGAAAATCTGGTCACCTTATGGTAAGACCTACCCCGAAAATAAGCCCTACTGTGTTTTTTGTTACCAAAATTAATATAAGGCTTATTTTCGGGGAAACACGGTAGCAGGGAAACCTCTCCTGTCCTTGCGCATGTGCGGAAAAACACCTGCATGCGTGCAGATGTGTCGACGGGCTCTGACAGGACCCGAAAGACGATCAGAGCCTGTGGGGATATCTGCTCATGCGCCATAATGGTGGCGCCTGCCGGGGGGAGAGGGGGGGGGTGTGCGGAGAAACCTGAGAGGACTCAAGTTCCACTTGAAGGCTTGCTACAAAGTTACAATGTACAGTCTGATAGTCTGATCACTGGGGGGGGGGGGTGACTGAGGAAATGCTTCCTCCTGCCTGCAGCAGACTGCTAACATCTCAGCCTAGACAAAGTCACTGCACTAGAGATGGCTTTTTAATGATAAAAGGTGGAACTTTCCTAAATATGGTGACCGCTCAGGAATTTATTAACGCTGACCGGCCCACTTTAATTTCCTTAACCCAGCAGCCAATTATGATCAGACCTCCCTGGGAATAATGACAAGTAAAGGTGACGGGTCTAGTCTGGTGGCTGTGCAGGTAGGTAGTTCCCATACGCCTGTGACCCTCCCCTGGATCAGCCTTGACAGCAGCGAGGGGACGTCTGGACTTTAATCCCGGGAATGGAGAGTAATAGCGCCGTTCTTCATACAGCGGCGGAGCTGTCATCTCTACATCACATACATCTGTACAATGACTGCCGCCATGACGAGCACCTGTCACGCAGCCCGCGCTCTGCCGGCAACGCGGCGAATTGTAATTCCGGCACGACAAATCACATCTGTCTTTGTTTCACGAGCGCCCGATTCCCAAGAATAATTGTCATGTAATTGTGAGGAGAGAATTGTTCTGGAGGAAAAAAAAATGAAAAATCAAATTTTACCGAGTTAGCAGGAATCACGGCGCCCGCTTTAAAGAACGCCGGCCTAATGGAGGGAAAAAAAACATCACCCGCTCTTCTGATTTTCCCGGCAATGGCTTTGAGAGGAGGAAGAGCTGGCATGGGTTGGCAAGAGCAACAGGATTTAAAGTGGACCTGTCATCACCTGTACATGTCCGCTTCAATACGTTCCTATACAAAAAATGTGACTTTGCCTAGGCAGGCTGCGATGAGGTCATCCCTGTGCTACAGGCAGTGAGAAGCATTTCCTCAGTCCTTCAGCAGGGGCTGATCTGTGTCAGATGTTTGTGAAGAAAGCCAAGAGCTGAAAATAATTGTGTTATCTCTGAGCTGGATCATCATCCCTGGATAAAGGCTGAACAAAGATGGTGCTGGCAATCTGGAGAGAAGAGCAGATGATGTCAGTGTCAGGGGGAGTGCTGCGATCTCTATGGGAGGTATTAAATACCTGGAAGTGTTTTACTGATACATAACGTAGCAGTCTGCACTTAACATGAAAACATATATCTAGTGCTAGGTCCACTTTACCCATGGGGGGGGGTGGGGCACACCCCTCACTGTGGACACTGCCTGCTCCTTGCTGTGGACAGGGCACACTCCTGCAGGGCACGCTCCTCGCTGTGGACAGGGCACACTCCTCGTTGTGGACAGGGCACACTCCTCACTCCTGCAGGGCACAATCCTCGCTGTGGACACGGGCCTGCTCCTTGCTGTGGACAGGGCACACTCCTGCAGGGTACGCTCCTCGCTGTGGACAGGGCACACTCCTCACTCTGGACAGGGCACACTCACTCCTGCAGGGCACAATCCTCGCTGTGGACACGGCCTGCTCCTTGCTGTGGACAGGGCACACTCCTCACTCTGGACAGGGCACACTCACTCCTGCAGGGCACAATCCTCGCTGTGGACACGGGCCTGCTCCTTGCTGTGGACAGGGCACACTCACTCCTGCAGGGCACAATCCTCGCTGTGGACAGGGCACACTCCTGCAGGGCACGCTTCTTGCTGTGGACAGGGCATACTCCTCACTCTGGACAGGGCATACTCACTCCTGCAGGGCATGCTCCTCCTTGTGGACAGGGCACACTCCTCACTCTGGACAGGGCACACTGCTGCAGGGCACACTCCTCACTGTGGACAGGGCACACTGCTGCAGGGCACACTCCTCACTGTGGACAGGGCACACTGCTGCAGGGCACACTCCTCACTGTGGACAGGGCACACTCCTCGCTGTGGACAGGGCACACTCCTTCAGGGCATGCTCCTCACTGTGGACAGGGCACACTCCTGCAGGGCATGCTCCTCCCTATGGACAGGGCACGCACCTCCCTGTGGACAGGGCACACTGCTCCAGGGCACACTCCTCACTGTGGACAGGGCACACTCCTCCAGGGCACACTCCTTACTGTGGACAGGGCACACTCCTCACTGTGGACAGGGCACACTCCTCCAGGGCACACTCCTTACTGTGGACAGGGCACACTCCTCCAGGGCACACTCCTCACTGTGGACAGGGCACACTCCTCCAGGGCACGCTCCTCACTGTGGACAGGGCACACTCCTGCAGGGCATGCTCCTCACTGTGGACAGGGCACACTCCTGCAGGGCATGCTCCTCACTGTGGACAGGGCACACTCCTCCAGGGCACACTCCTCACTGTAGACAGGGCACACTCCTCACTGTGGACAGGGCACACTCCTCACTGTGGACAGGGCACACTCCTCACTGTGGACAGGGCACACTCCTCACTGTGGACAGGGCACACTCCTCACTGTGGACAGGGCACACTCCTGCAGGGCATGCTCCTCACTGTGGACAGGGCACGCTGCTCACTGTGGACAGGGCACACTCCTCCATGGCACGCTGCTCACAGTGGACAGGCACACTTCTGCAGGGCACGCCCCTCACTGTGGACAGGGCACCCTCCTCCAGGGCACGCTTCTTGCTATGGTGAAGGCTCGCTTCTCCCTGTGGACAGGGCACACTCCTCCAGGGCATGCTCCTCGCTGTGGACAGGGCACCCTCATCCAGGGCATGCTTCTTGCTATGGTGAAGGCACGCTTCTCACTGTGGACAGGGAACACTCCTGCAGGGCATGCTCCTCGCTGTGGACAGGGCACACTCCTGCAGGGCATGCTCCTCACTGTGGACAGGGCACACTCCTCACTGTGGACAGGGCACACTCCTGCCGGGGATGCTCCTCGCTGTGGACAGGGCACACTCCTGCAGGGCATGCTCCTCGTTGTGGACAGGGCACACTCCTGCAGGGCATGCTCCTCGTTGTGGACAGGGCACACTCCTGCAGGGCATGCTCCTCACTGTGGACAGGGCACACTCCTCACTGTGGACAGGGCACACTCCTGCCGGGGATGCTCCTCGCTGTGGACAGGGCACACTCCTGCAGGGCATGCTCCTCGTTGTGGACAGGGCACTCTCCTCGCTGTGGACACTCCTTTCTATTAATGGCACCCTCCTCCAGGGCACACCCCCCACTTGCAACCCAATGTCCCTCATTCAGATCTTGACTTCTCCCTCTGAGCCACTCTAACTAGAGGACCTGCCCAGACATACCCACTGTATATCCACCAGTAAAGAGAGCCTGTCACCTCTTTACCAATGTTGTGTCCAGCACCCATATACATGAAAATGGTTTGGTGCCCCTTGGTGCTACATCATGTAGTCTAACAGAGCATTTGTTGGGCTGTGGAAGGGCAGCACAAGGCTGCAGACAACAGTAACAAACACGTCACCAGGGATATGATAGAGTCCATCAACTTGCTGCATCGTTCGTTCAGATAACCACCACCAAAATCTTTAAACCAAATCTTGCAGAGCAGTCC
>CM055128.1:321976734-322013736 GCA_029206835.1 Rana muscosa
GCAGCATCATACTTTGGGGCTGTTTTTCTTCAGCTGGAACAGGGGCCTTAGTCAAGGTAAGAGGGAATTAGGAACAGTTTAAAATACCAGTCAATATTGGCACAAAACCTTCAGGCTTCTGCTAGAAAGCTGAACATGAAGAGGAACTTCATCTTTCAGCATAACGACCCAAAACAAACATCCAAATAAACAAAGGAATGGCTTCACCAGAAGAAGATTAAAGTTTTGGAATGGCCCAGCCAGAGCCCAGACCTGAATCCCGTTAAAAATCTGTGGGGTGATCTGAAGAGGGCTGTGCACAGGAGATGCCCTCACAATCTGACAGATTTGGAGTGTTTTTTGCGAAGAAGAGCGGGGCAAATATTGCCAAGCCAAGATGTGCCATGCCGATAGACTCATCCCCAACAAGACTGAGTGCTGGAAAAAAATCAAAAGGTGCTTCAACAAAATGTATTAGTTTAGGGGTGTGCACACTTATGCAACCGTAGTATTGAATTTTTTTTATTTTTACTTCCACCTAAAAGATTTCAGTTTGTTGTTCCCCTGAGTTGTACAGTTTATAGGTCACATTAAAAGGTGGAAAAAGTTCTGAAATGATTTATCTTTGTCTCATTTTTTTACATCACAGAAACCTGACATTTCGCCACCCGGGGTGTGTAGACTTTTTATATCCACTGTATGTATACACACACACACACACACATCACACTGATCTGTGATTCCCTTCATCAGCTTCATCAATAATAGATTACATTGGGAAATCATTATCCTCCGAGACCCAAGCAGCCACAAACGATATCTCCCAACATGCCCTGCAAAGCAGTCAATGTTTTATGCACATCAGCAGTGCCCAGCCCCAGTATTGATCTGCCGGTCCAGGAGTCCAAAAGTATTTTTATTCATTCCATAGAATTCAAAGTGTAACACCAGAAGGTCTCCAACGCGTTTCAGCGGCAAAAGCAGTGAAGCAGTGATCAATGTGTCTAGCTCTCTCAGAACCAGGACAATGATCAGCGAATGAGCGTCATCATGGAGGTCATCTTTCCCCATTGCTGCAGGCTTCGCAGAAGTATCGCCCCAACATTTTTTCTAGGGACACAGAGGTTTCAGGGTAAAAGGGGCTCTGGGACACAGGTATGTCAGTAAATGTGAGTTCCCCTTAAAAGTCATCAACATACCTGGGAACTTTTAGAACTGGCTTTGTTGTTACATGTCCCTATGGGCCACTGCCACTGCTTTGTGGTTACATGGCTCTGTGGGCCACCGCTGCTGCTTTGTGGTTACAAGGCCCTATGGGCACCGCCCGCTGCTTAGTGGTTACATGGCCCTATGGGCACCGCCCGCTGCTTAGTGGTTACATGGCCCTATGGGCCACCTCTGCTGCTTTGTGGTTACATAGGCCTATGGGCCACCTCTGCTGCTTTGTGGTTACATAGGCCTATGGGCCACCTCTGCTGCTTTGTGGTTACATAGGCCTATGAGCCACCTCTGCTGCTTTGTGGTTACATAAGCCTATGGGCCACCTCTGCTGCTTTGTGGTTACATAAGCCTATGGGCTACCTCTGCTGCTTTGTGGTTACATAAGCCTATGGGCCACCTCTGCTGCTTTGTGGTTACATAAGCCTATGGGCCACCTCTGCTGCTTTGTGGTTACATAAGCCTATGGGCCACCTCTGCTGCTTTGTGGTTACATAAGCCTATGGGCCACCTCTGCTGCTTTGTGGTTACATAAGCCTATGGGCCACCTCTGCTGCTTTGTGGTTACATAAGCCTATGGGCCACCTCTGCTGCTTTGTGGTTACATAAGCCTATGGGCCACCTCTGCTGCTTTGTGGTTACATAAGCCTATGGGCCACCTCTGCTGCTTTGTGGTTACATAAGCCTATGGGCCACCTCTGCTGCTTTGTGGTTACATAGGCCTATGGGCCACCTCTGCTGCTTTGTGGTTACATAGGCCCTATGGGCCACCTCTGCTGCTTTGTGGTTACATAAGCCTATGGGCCACCTCTGCTGCTTTGTGGTTACATAAGCCTATGGGCCACCTCTGCTGCTTTGTGGTTACATAAGCCTATGGGCCACCTCTGCTGCTTTGTGGTTACATAAGCCTATGGGCCACCTCTGCTGCTTTGTGGTTACATGGCCAGGTGGGGCCACCTCTGCTGCTTTGTGGTTAAATGGCCACGTGGGGCCACTGCTTTGTGGTTACATGGCCATGTGGGCCACCGCCACTGCTTTGTGGTTACATGGCCCTATGGGCCATCTCTGCTGCTTTGTGGTTACATGGCCCTATGGGCCACCTCTGCTGCTTTGTGGTTGCATGGCCCTATAGGCACTGCTGCTGCTTTGTGGTTACATGGCCCTATGGGCACCGCTGCTGCTGCTTAGTGGTAACATGGCCCTATGGGCCAACTCTGATGCTTTGTAGTTGCATAGCCCTATGGGCCACCTCTGCTGCTTTGTGGTTACATAGGCCTATGGGCCACCTCTGCTGCTTTGTGGTTACATAGGCCTATGGGCCACCTCTGCTGCTTTGTGGTTACATAGGCCTATGGGCCACCTCTGCTGCTTTGTGGTTACATAGGCCTATGGGCCACCTCTGCTGCTTTGTGGTTACATAGGCCTATGGGCCACCTCTGCTGCTTTGTGGTTACATAGGCCTATGGGCCATCTCTGCTGCTTTGTGGTTACATGGCCAGGTGGGGCCACCTCTGCTGCTTTGTGGTTAAATGGCCATGTGGGGCCACCGCCACTGCTTTGTGGTTACATGGCCATGTGGGGCCACCGCCACTGCTTTGTGGTTACATGGCCCTATGGGCACCGCCACTGCTGCTTTGTGGTTACATGGCCCTATGGGCCACCTCTGCTGCTTTGTGGTTACATGGCCATGTGGGCCACCTCTGCCGCTTTCTGGTTACATGGCCATGTGGGCCACCTCTGCTGCTTTGTGGTTATATGGGTCTATGGGCCACCACCACTGCTTTGTGGTTACATGGCCATGTGGGCCACTGCTTTGTTGTTATATGGATCTTTGGGCCACTGCTGCTGCTTTATGGTTATATGGATCTTTGGGCCACCATCACTGCTTTGTGGTTACATGGCCCTATAGGCCACTGCTGCTGCTTTGTGGTTACATGTTCATATGGGCCACCGCCGCTGCTTTGTGGTTACATGGCTCTATGGGCAACCTCCACTGCTTTGTGGTTACATGGCCATATGGGCCACTGCCGCTGCTGATTTAATGTTTGCATCCCCACTCAGAATGAGTCATTAACTAAGCAGCGGCATTTTGTGGCTGCCTAGTGAGTCGCTGAGGGACACTAGGCAGAGGCGGCACAAAACGACCGAGGTCATTCCGCCCCTGCACTGCTGCCTGGTATCACTTCACACCTTTCTGTCTACATCACCACTGGGAAGGCAAACTGAAACAACCTGTAACGGAAATGAAGGCATAGCCAGCAAGTGCCCAGGGAGGGTCCAACTCCAACTTTTTTATTTTACTTTGGATCGAGCGGGGACTGGTCAGAGCCTCTGTCAGGCTTTTATTGTCATCTATGTCCTTACTGGGGAGGGTAGAGCGAGGAAATAATCGGATTTTTACGATGTATTCATAGCTCTCCGCAGTGATAACTGAGCCCCACATTTGCATTTTACTAGCTGGTATTTGCCATCGCACAGAATTTTGACACTACGGCGGAGTCCATCCATCATACCAACAGGCTTGAAGAAGGCTGAGGCAGTTCCTCCGAAACATGTTGGCTCAATCTATAGATTCTCACGCCTTCAATAAATGGGTGTAATCTCCCACCAAGAGTTGCATTATTTTGGACACCGGGAGCTCCATCCTTCTCATTCAAGCTGAAAAAAAATGAAAAATTTGTGAGTGGCAAAATAAAAAAAACACAAAAAAAAATGGCAAAATAAAAAAAGGAAAAAAAAACGCACTGAAAATGCATCAATGTTGTGTGTGAATGTGCATCCGGCGTGTTGAAATTGTGGTGTGAACAAGCCCTTATGCCTCGTGCACACGACCGGTTTTCCCAGCAGGAAAAAACAACGCTTTTCCCGACGGGATTCCTCTCAAGCCTGCCTTGCATACACACGGTCACATAAAAGACAGCTGAACTTTTGAATGCCAAGAATGCTGTGACGTCAAAGACTACGACGAGCCGACAAAATTACGTTCCATGCTTCCGCGCATGCGTCAAATTGTTTACGAGCATGCGCGTTTGTTTTCCCCCCTCGGGAAAGCATATAGACGACGGTTTTCTCTGCAGGATTTTTTACTGACAGGAAAAAAGAGAGCTGGTTCTCTTTTTTTTTTTCTCCGGCAGTTTTCCTATTGGGAAAACTGCGATGGAGCATACACACAGCCGGCTTTCCCGGCCAAAAGCTATCATGGCAGTTTTCTCGTCGGGAAAACTGGTCGTGTGTACGAGGCATCACTGATCTAATTTGGAATACTACAACATTCTATCCTACCAGCAGTTCTGGGCTTTCTCCAGCCAATTGGAACAAAAGAAGGTGTCCCCCTAACTAGGGGTTGGGACTTAATGCAACAAAAATTATGAACAAAAAATTGTTAGAGTATAAAGTAATTTAATCTGATAATGTAAAAGAAGCCAACCACGTGGCGACCAAAGCTGACTGTAGAATAAAATTCATATACAGTAAGGTGCATAAAAACAAGAAATACAGATACAAATGGTTTTCCAATCTGTTGTTTAATCCGACGCGTTTCACTGAATCTTCTCCAGCTAATTCTACCCGAGGCCGGTCACATGATCACTGTCAAAAGGTATTCAAGCAAAACCAGCCAATCAGTATCTCTGCCCAAACACAAATTTTTGAGTCCAGATGCAGGTTTATTCCAGAGACACATTGTTTACAGAGGCAACGTGTTTCGGGGGTTGTACTCCCTCTTCATCAGGGCTTGAAGAAAATGAAGAATAAATATATAGTAACACCCGGGAGGTTCCAGCGCCATTCACCCACTAATGCTTGACAAGGACCGTGCCCTCCTGTGCTGAGGAGGTGAAAGGTAAACCAGGGTCAGCTTACTAGATCCACTTTCATTGTTACAGAAAAAGCACTAAGCCCTCGTTCACATTGGGTTTTCTCTCAGATGAGCGATCCACATTCGGATCTCTCTTCAGACAGGTGGTGAGGAGGTGTTGTATCGCCTCCTTACCGCTTGCATTGCATTCCTGGCCACTGCCTGCGCAGCTAAAGCGCAGAGCTGGGACAAGGGGTGGGCAGAAGGGACGGCTGCCTGGGCCCAGCGTGTATTGTAGGGATGGGGGCGCCTAAAGTTCCTTCTACTATAAAGGCTGACAGGGGTAGTGACAGCGGCATCACTACTTCTGTCAGCCCAGAGAGAGGAGGAGAGAGCTGGGAGGAGGTGCGGGCTGTGCTCTCTCTCTCCTCCTTCTCATAAGCTCCCACATAATGAAGGGGGGGGAGCAATTTGGCATTTTTGCCCTGGGTACTGAATGTTCTTGTCCCAGCACTGCTAAAGCAGGAAAGGTTGGGGGAGGGGTAAAAATGCCCCCCAACCACTAGTGTGAGCGATCCCTGAAACCCCCTAGAAAAATGCCCACCTATCCCACATAGAAAACATCATGACACATCATTTTCTCAGCGCTGTAACAGAAAAAAAAAAAAATACGGCTGGGCGATTATTCGGAGCAGCGTGCAAAAGTCAGTTCAGCAGTCTTTCAGCGGACTAAGCGAAGGTTTTCATTTGTGCCCGGAGGCCTTCTTTAATCAGCGCTGCGCTGTCACTTTCTTTGGTTGACTAGCCGGACATCCTAATGACTAAGGCTTCACCCACTGCGGATAAACAATTCTTCACATCGCCACAGATGTCTGCTGTGTTAATCACAGACCAAAGAGTCCTTTCCTGTTCCCCCCCCAGGCGTTGTCTGCCTACTGCAGAGGCATCTGGGAGTGTGGATTCCGGTCCCAGCGCTCACTTCCCGGGGAGAGCCGCGGTTACCGGGCCGGTACTCTACCCGCAAACAACAAAGCCGCATTTTCATACGGTCTCCTTCTGCCTGCAACCCTTAAAAGGGTAACCCCACTTACGTTGAAAAAAAAAAATAGCAAAATATATCATATAAAATATAATACAGCGTATACAACTGCTACACAATTCATATTGTAATTGAAGTTATTAAAAATTCACTTTCCTTTTTAATCTGCAGCGCTGTAATTTTCTGTAAAATGCAATATGGCCGCCTGTTAAAGGGGGCTTCCAGATTCCGATAAGCCCCCCGCCAGCAGACCCTCACAACCACAGCCCAGGGTTGTGGGGAAGAGGCCCTTGTCCCCATTAACAGGGAGACAAGATGCTTCGGTGCCCCCTCTGCTCCAAAGCACCCCCCCCTCATGTTGAGGGCACATGGCCTGATATGGTTCAGAGGGGGGGGGCGCTCGCTCGTCCCCCCACTTTCCTGGCCTGCCAGGCTGCATGCTCGGATAAGGGTCTGGTATAGATTTTGAGGGGGGGCCCACACCATTTTTTTTAAATGTTGGAGTGGGGGTTCCCCTTAAATCCATACTAGAACAAGGGACCTGGTATGGCTTGGGACGCCATTTTTTTTTTCTATTTCCGGCAATCTTTTTTTTTTTCATTCAGCTGTCAGCGGGGAAGCTCGTTGACAGCTGATGACTCATCTGTTGATAAGGACGCCATGGCCAGCTTCCCTGCCCCACTCCTTAACAACCAGCTATTCACTGCGCCCTGATTGGGCAAAGCTTAGGATTTACAGAGGAGATGTTAGGACTGGTCAAGTTCTAACCGTTGTCTGTGTCCCCTTTGGATTTCTCACCAACTTCCTGTCCCGGTGACACCAGGACAGAAATAAGAGGGTACTGGTGTCAGAAGACATCCTTTAAAACTTGACCCTCCCCAATCCCCATCTAATAACTAAATGCTCTTTTGTTACTTTTTTGGGGGGATCTAATGATTTTAAGGCCAAATTCTAAACTGGTGCTGCCACTAGTCAATAACATGTGCCCTGGCACCAGTCATATTGTCGGTGTATCAGATCTCCAGGCAGGAAAGTGCCCCCCTCTCCGCAGCCCCCAGGGAGCGCGGACCCAGATAAGGTGCTCATTTTCTCCCTGGTCCCCCCCCCCTTCTCTTCTCTGCCCAAATAGATGAAATCTGGCTTTGTCTGTTCAATTAAGGAAAAAAATTACTTTGTGTCACCGAGCCGACACATTCGCGGGGAGCCTCGACCCGTTGCGTTAGGAGAGTAATTACAGACGACAGTTTTGAGAGACGGTTTAGACATTAGATTAATAGGGGCTCTCTCCGACCAGTCCGCTCCTAAACGAGGACATTTTCTTGTGAGAGATGAGCCGGCGAGGTTACCCGAGTTCACAAAAGATAATACCTGAGATCGACGCGGTAATAACTTCAGCCGACAGCCAGAAATGGCCAAATTAAAGGGGCAATGCCGTCCTTAACTGATACTCCTGGATTGCTTGCGATTACCGGTAAGTAGTAAGGGTGAGTTGGTTGAAATCGATGGATGTGTGTCTTTTGTTTAACCCAACTACCTAACCTGGCCAACATTTTGTGGACACCCCTCAGAATGATGCAATTCAGGTGAATCTAGTGAAAAGTACCATTAATGCCACAACAGAAAAATACATTTTAGAGCAACCATTCTCAACCAGGATCCATGGAACCTCAGCATAGCTCCAGGGCCAACACCACTTGGAAGAGCCAGCTGCTTGACTCCTATAATCTTTTTAGCTGTCTTTAGTGGCATTCTTCCCACTGACCACCAATGTAAGGAACATTCTTCTCACTGACCACCAATGTAAGGAACATTCTTCTCACTGATCACCAATGTAAGGAACATTCTTCCCACTGATCACCAATGTAAGGAACATTCTTCTCACTGACCACCAATGTAAGGAACATTCTTCTCACTGATCACCAATGTAAGGAACATTCTTCCCACTGATCACCAATGTAAGGGACATTCTTCCCACTGATCACCAATGTAAGGAACATTCTTCCCACTGATCACCAATGTAAGGAATATTCTTCTCACTGATCACCAATGTAAGGAACATTCTTCCCACTGATCACCAATGTAAGGAACATTCTTCCCACTGACCACCAATGTAAGGAACATTCTTCCCACTGACCACCAATGTAAGGAACATTCTTCCCACTGATCACCAATGTAAGGGACATTCTTCCCACTGATCCCCAATGTAAGGGACATTCTTCCCACTGATCACCAATGTAAGGGACATTCTTCCCACTGATCACCAATGTAAGGAACATTCTTCCCACTGATCACCAATGTAAGGGACATTCTTCCCACTGATCACCAATGTAAGGGACATTCTTCTCACTGATCACCAATGTAAGGAACATTCTTCCCACTGATCACCAATGTAAGGGACATTCTTCCCACTGATCACCAATGTAAGGGACATTCTTCCCACTGATCACCAATGTAAGAGACATGCTTCCCATTCACCACCAATGTAAGGAACATTCTTCCCACTGATCACCAATGAATAGGTTGTAGTAAGGGTCACTGGGACCTGGAAATTATATTGAGCTTATCTTGGGTAAAAAGTTAGGAAAGGCTGTTTTAGCCAACTGTGCACCTCCAACCTTGTGATAACAATGGTTTGTCCGGTCTGGTGTTGAGAAACTACAGTGTCCTGCACAGAGTTCCTGACCTCAATCTTCTGGGATGACTTAGAACACCAAGTACCAGCCAGGTCTTCTCATCCACCATCAGGACCTGACCTTACCAATGTTCTTGAGGCTGAATGAGCACAAGTTGCCCCAGACACACTACACAATCCTGTGGAAAGCCTTCCCAGAAGCGTGGAGGATGTTATAGCCACAAAGGGGGAAACTCTATATTAAAGTGATTGTAAAGTCTTGGAATTTTTTTTTGTTAAAAATAACAAACGTGTTATACTTACCCGCTCTGTGTAGTGGTTTTGGACAGAGCAGCCCTGATCCTGCTCTTCTTGTGTCCCTCACCGGCACCCCTGACCCCCCCCCCCCTTCTGTTGAGTGCCCCCCACAGCAAGCAGCTTGCTATGGGGGGCACCCGAGCCAAGCCGCAGCTCCATCTGTCCATTCAGACACAGAGCCACAGCCCGGCCCCGCCCCTCTCTCTCTCTCCTCATTGGCTCACTGACTTTGACAGCGGCGGGAGCCAGATGGCGCTGTGCTGCCGTCTCAGCCAATGAGGAGGGAGAGTCCCAGGCACTCCTGCAACATTGTGGGATCGAGGTGGGCTCAGGTAAGTATTGGGTGGGGGGGGGGGGCTTTTTATCTTAATGCATAGAACCACTTTAATGTCCATCGATTAGGAAAGGGATGTCCAACATGCTCATTATTGAGCTTGTTGGACATCCATTGTCCAAGTGTATTGGTCAGGTCCTTACATATTCTTGGCCAAGGAATGGAATGTATGGAAATATGTATTGCGTGCTGTGTTCTTCTACCTCTTGGAGATCCCATTGGTGAATTCCCAGCTGCTGCGGCCATGACATAGCCAACCATTGAAGAATCTTCCAGATTTTTAAATATATAACTGAAGGGTGAGTCAGTGATACCTATTTAAAGGGAAGAAAACACAAAGGCTGATTATTAGAACCCCAAAAAGTACCAACAAGACATTTAAAAGAGAGCCTGTCATTGTAGAACAACAGTTCTTTTTAGAGCCCAACTCAAGCCAAAACTTTTTTCAAGTGTTGAACAGACAAGGGAAAGAGAAAGAACCCTCTATCAGATTTTATCTCCCCACTGGGAAGATTCTCACAGTGCCTTTTCGAGAGACATAGCTGGAAATGAGAGGAATTCTTTGCAAATCCCACCATTGATGGTTGTTACGAAAATTGGTCATCAAAAGTCAAACCATATACTCTTCTGATGAAGAGACCTTTCTGTATTTGGAGATGAAATCTCTTTTCCTCTAGATGTAAAGAGTGCCCCCTTGTCTTTTGTGATGACCGTAAACTGAATAACTCAATACAAAGTTAACTACTGTATATACTCGAGTATAAGCCGGCCCGAGTATAAGCCGAGGTACCTAATGTTGCCACAAAAAACTGGGAAAACTTACTGACTCGAGTATAAGCCTAGGGTCAACAATGCCTCACTGTTCCCATCCTCACTGTTCCCATCCTCACTGTTCCAATTTAACATTGTAAATAGTACCTGAAAAAAAGTTGAGAGGCTGCGGCGTCCATCGTTTAAATCCCGCGGTCTCTTCCTGGTCCCTTCCGTGATAGGCGATTCTCAGCAGACACTCTCTGCCTATCACAAACGTTCTCTCATCCTCAGTTTCCCAGCAGACACTGTGTTCGGTGTTTTTTTTTTTTTTTTCTCTTATATAGAGACTAAATTGTCTTCAAACTATTGCATGAACCTTGAAGAAGGAAATAATGGAGGCTATCACAGATATAGCTCGAGTATCCGAAACATGTCGGTTGTGTCACCACTAGCTATATGACTTATATGTCTCAAGTAGTAAGGTGTCCTCATGCAATTGTTCTTTAATGACTGTATATGTCTGTTCCTCTCTTTGATTTTAAACCATTTTGATATATATGTGTATTATGTAAAATAAAATTCTTTATATTTTTCTATATATACTTGGTGGCAATCCATAATTTACTCCAATCCACACAATCCCAGGGGCACCCCTTTTCCAATTTTTTTCAAAATTACCGGGATGTGATTGGTAAAAATGGTAACTTGCCCTGTATCTGCTGGCTAATGGCTTCATCTCCCCCCAATCAATACAAGTCATCCAGATATGCCATTATCATTACACCTTGTGTTCTTAGATTGGCCAATAAAGGGCCAGAATTTTTGTAAACACTCGTGGTGCTGTGGCCAGACCGAAGGGTAAGGCTCTGAACTGAAAATGGCGCCCTTCTACTGCAAAGCGTAGAAATTTTTGGTGGACTGGAAAGATGGGAATGTGCAAATAAGCATCTTTGATGTCGATCGCGGCTAACCAATCCTCCCCTTGTAGGGCAGTGGCCACCGATCGGATCGACTCCATCGGAAAGTCCTGATATACAGGAATTTGTTTGCTTCGGGACTGTAAAGAGGTTTGAGTAAAACCCGAACCCCCATTCTTCCAGGGGAACCTCCATAATTACTCCTTGGAGCAATAGTTGTTCTAGTGCCAACAGGAGGGATTCTCTCTTCCGGGGATCCCTTGGCACGTTTGACCTCAAAAATGGGAAGGAGGAGAGTCTTTTAACTCCAATCTGTATCCCAAACATACTGCGGAGAGCACCTATCTATTTTGATCGTGTCCCGCCAGGTCTCTTGCGAACAACTGGAGTCTTCCCCCCACCCGACTGAGTGGGGGCAACCCTTCAATGAATTTAACTTTGGGGGAGGTTTTGTACCTCCCCTGACCCAGGGTTTCTCATTACCCTGCTATTGTCCCTGTTTTTTACCCCCGGGAATTGACCGAGGAGGCCGTCGGAACTGTTACACAGCCGATGCCCCAGGGACTGGAGAAGCAGGCCTCTTAAAGAGGGACCTCTAACTCTGTTTTTAACCGGCAAGAGTGTATTTTTACCGCTGGAAATTTTCTGGATATATTTGTCCAGGTCTTCCCTGAATAAGCGTTCACCATGAAATGGGACGCTAACCAGACATTCTTTACAGGGAGCTTCAGCAGACCAGTTTTTGAGCCATAGAAGCCTACGCATATGTACTACAGACAGCGTAAGGCGGGAGGCCTGATGGATTGAATCCTTTATGGCGTCAACCACAAAGCCTAATGCCCCGTACACACGATCATTTTTAATGTCATTTTTAAAACTGACGTTTTTCTCGTCATTTTTTTTCTTGTTTCCTCTCAAGCCTGTCTTGCGTACACACCATCATTTTAAAAAATGTTCAAGCAAAGCGCGGTGACGTACACCACGTACGACGGCACTATAAAGGGGAAGTTCCGTTCGAATGGCGCCACCCTTCATGTTAGCAAAGTTTGGTGAGAGACGATTCGCCCTTTTCAGTCTCGTGCTTTTCAGTCCGTTACAGCGTGACGAATGTGCTATCTCCATTACGAACGCTAGTTTTACCAGAACGAGCGCTCCCGTCTCATACTTGATTCTGAGCATGCGCATTTTTTTTCACGTCGTTAAAGCATACACACTATCGTTTTTCACGTCGTTAAAAAAAACGACATGAAAAACGACGTGAAAAAAGAGAGCATGTTCGAAATTTTTAATGCCCGTTTTTCACGTCGTTAAAAATGCTCTGGAGCCTACACACGATCATTTTTAATGGCCATTTTTTTTAATGGCATTTTTAACGGCATGAAAAATGATCGTGTGTATGGGGCATAAGGCTCTAGGTAGATCAGTTAGGGCAAGGGCCTGCTGATCTGTCAAGTCCCTCAAGACCTGTTTCAACTGATCCTTCACTGCTTAGCAGACCTCACTGCTGGTTGTGTCACCAAGCTTGCTGTAGAAAGAAGCAGACTTTCATAAGGACTCCAATCTTTTATCTATTGGGTTTCTTGAACATTTGGACATTATCCATTGGACATGTCAGTGATTTATACATACAAGAGATGGCTGCGTCCACTGTAGGGACCCTCCATTTTTTGATGAACTTATCCTCCATGGGATAGACCACCGGAAATCTCTTGGGGGGAGTAAATATTTTATCAGGATGTTCCCAATCCTGGTAAATGAGCCCTTCCAGTAAAGGGTGAAGTGGAAAGGAACAGACAGTCTGGGGGCTTCTAGCGACCCCAACGAGGATACAGTAGTGGTTGATGGTTCCGCAAGGTGCATGTTTAAATGCTGATCGGACCATGTTAGTCAGAGACTGAACCCATAATCTTTCAGCTTGAGATGCTGAGAAAAGGTTCCCCCACTGTTGATTCCTCTATAACAGAATCAACCTCATCCTGATCCCCTTCAGGCAGGTCGATCCCTGTATGGGACTGTTGCTCTGCTAACAGGCACTCTGAAGGAGGAGACGGAGATCGGGCGTGCTTTCCCTGTGACAGGGAGGCAGCGATCAATGTTGACAATCTCTCTCTAATCCTCCCAGAGCTGAGGAAAAAACCTCCTCTGTTACATACACAGGAGCAGGTGAACTGAGGACAGCCACAGTACCAGGTACCCCTGCCGGGTCTCTACGGTCACTTACCTCTGAACTTCAGGGGAGACTGGTGCAGCAGAAGCATGCCCAAGATCCTCAGAGCCCGATGAGACCCCCTTCGCTTCCTGGAAGATTCAGTTCCGGAGCTTCTGGATGGCATATTCCTAAGCCTAAAGCTGAGGTATTCCAGCCGTAATACACCACTTTCACTGAGAATAGTCTAGCACAGTGTTTCTCAACTCCAGTCCTCAAGGCGCCCCAACAGGTCATGTTTTCAGGGTTTCCATTATTTTGCACAGGTGATTTGATCAGTTTCACTGTCTTAGTAATCACCACAGCCGTTTCATCTGAGGGAAATCCTGAAAACATGAGCTGTTGGGGCGCCTTGAGGACTGGAGTTGAGAAACACTGGTCTAGCACAATTGCTGCTATATAACAGTTGGTGTCTACTAAAGTGCCTTTCTAGGGGATGCCTGCATCAACCGCCTCTGTGTGCCTTTATACTGTTGCTAGCTCTGTCTGTGCACTTCAATAGCCAGCTATGATTGTGCTTTAAAACACGCTGGACGCCCGCACATGCGCAGTAGCGCCGCAGCGCACACCGAGCGTCATCCACCCGCTCCGCCCCTTTTTCCAGATCGCCTCTATATATAGAGGCGCGCGCACGCGCGCGGGCACGTGCGCCTTCGGCGCCTTTTTTGAAAAAAATAAGGAGCTAGATGGGAGCCAGGGTCCCTGCCGCAGGGCCCGGGGATGGATGAGCGCAGCAACAGAGCAGAGGAGACAGCTTCCCAGCAGAGAACTTACCAACTGCCTGGATTTGATTTTGGAAGAAAAAAATCCACATTACAAGAAAAAGAACCATAGCGGCCTCTAGTGTCTAACACAGGTACCGCGGTCTTGCATTTTTTTTTTTTTTTTCTTGCCTACTATTAAAATTTTTACATTTTCTCAGTAGTAACAGGCATGCACAGAATATTAGCGGGAATACCGTTAGGTAACAGGCAGAAAGACAAAATAGGCTTGGGGGTCCCTCAATAGAACCAAGTTCCTGAGGGCCCCCACTTACCTTTTCCTCGCCGCAGGACTCTGTTTGGTCCACAGAAGCCCAAACTTCACGGCAGGCATTGTAATTAAACCTTCAGGGACCGGGTTCCCAAGGATTCCACTCCCCTGGACCTGTATAGCACCCTGCACAGAAAACATCTTGGTCGTGGGTATGACCAGAGCTCTGGATCCCAGGGTCCAGCCCTCCTAAGAGAAGCATTACAGGCAAAACCTTGCTCTTCTCTTGCAAGGCCCGGGTACCGACCGTTTAGCTATGAAGCTTTTTTGGTCGGATCTGGAATAGCTTACTGAGGCCCAAAAGAACCTGTACGCAAGCTCAGTGAAAAACACATGTTACTTCTTGGCCAACACCTTAGACACTGGCAAAAAACTGAGGTGCTCCCGGATGGGAGGGGCTTATATAGGGGAGGGTACTTCCGGTTTTGGAAGTTGCCAGTGCCAGCACCTGAAGGTATCTATATAACCCACATAGTAATGACTATGCCGCTCTGTGTCCCGTGATGTACGAGAAAGAAATCTCGGCTTATACTTGAGTATATACGGTATATGGACCCCTTATATATTTGTACATGTTGATCATATCCCCCCTTAATCTCCTCTTCTCAAGAGTGAATAAATTCAGTTCCTCTAATCTTTCCTCATAGCTGAGCTCCTCCGTGCCTCTTATCAGTTTGGTTGCCCTTCTCTGCACTTTCTCCAGTTCCCCAATATCCTTTTTCAGAACTGGGGCCCAAAGCTGAACTGCATATTCCAGATGAGGTCTTACTAATGATTTGTACAGATGATGTCTCTCTCTCTGGAGTCCATACCTCTCTTATACAAGAAAGGACTTTGCTCGCTTTGGAGACCACAGCTTGGCATTGCATGTTATTATTGAGCTTATGATCTACCAAAACCCCCAGATCCTTCTCCACTACGGATCCCCCCAGATCCTTCTCCACTACGGATCCCCCCCAGATCCTTCTCCACTACGGATCCCCCCAGTTGTACTCCCCCTAGTATGTATGATGTTTTTCTACTGTTATGGCACAACTACAAGGCCATAAACTTTATCTCCAGCTTCATAGAGGGCTTACACGACCTGGTGTTCTATTTATGCCTTGCATCGATTCAGACAGCTTAACTCAATTAATAAACTCACTGTTAGAGAGACAGACGATGAATCCTTTCGAATGTTCCGTTTAATGATGGATATTCATAGGTAGAAAAACGTTGGTGTTGTAAGCCACATGGAAAGATATACTAGGTATACTGAGCAAATGAGTGAGAGACAGGAAGGGGAGGGGAATATACAGAACTACGGTGGGAGAGAGAGTTCAGCTAGACAGAAGGGAACAGAGCAATAACAAATCACATAGTGTAACACAACATCTATCCAAAGCAATGAAGGGGTTTTGGTTGGAGTTGAGCTTTAAAGCGCATAGATTGGCAAGACTTTTATTTAGTTGTGGATGGGCGCAGTAGAAAATGATACCCTGTTAGGAGTTTGTTGCTGGAGATTCATCCATTGTATTACAGTGGGGGAAAATAATGATTTGACCCCCATGCAGGCCATTTACAAAGAAATGAAGGGTCTATAATTTTTATCATAGGTGTATTTTATATGATAGACAGAATTTCAAACAAAAATCCAGAAAAAACACACAGGATACAAATGTTATAAATTGAGTAAAATAAGTATTTGATCCCCGACCAACCAACCAACAAGAATTCTGGCTCCCACAGACTGGCTACAGGAGATGCTCATGTGGTACACAGATTAGTCCTGTCAATGTAAGAAGGTCCTCCTAATGACAACTCTTTATGTGTATGTAGCACACCCCCGTAGGAGCTGCTGGTTTAGATTTGGGCCTTGCCGTTACCTCAACATTCGTTGTCTAGGGGATGAGAGTCTATAGAAACTTCAATGTCCACACAAGTTATAAATCCTTTTTCTTCAGGCTTTATTTCCAAACAAACTTGTATGGGTAGAGGGATGGAGGGTCAGGGGAAGGTTCAGGCACACACAGCAGATCACTGGGGAAAACTTCTAAGCTTCAAAGTCACACTCACCACTCTCCTTCAAGTGGGTATTGCTCACCCGGATAGGCCCCTCTCACTTGGCCTAGCAGCCGGGATGATGCACGAACAAGTAGAAATAAAAGTCTCTGCCACTGACCTTTAGGATGATTGCGTTGAACTGTTCAATAATCCTCTGCCACAGGATTTTACTACCCGGATATCCAGCCTTACAGTTTAAGAGCCTTTAAGCCGACCCGGCAGACTGTAAGGTAGCTTTAACTACGGTGCATCCTCCAATAAGGTCACCAGGCCTTCCTCAAGATACCAGCCTTCCGCTTGGTCCTCTCCAGGACAGGTCCTCCCCTGGTTTCCTCCATTGAGTGGCTTCCTCCAGCAGGACAGACAGCACAGGATCACCTTCAAAGTGTAGGCCCCCAGTCAGGACAACTGGGCCTACTTGGTAGAGATGCAGCCTCGGGCCAACATGGCTCCGCGGCTGGAATTCCAGCATCACATACCTCGTGCCAGGAGGGCCACAAGGCAAAGAGAGCCCCGAGAAATGGCGCCTGCCCCTTAAGTACCCTTCCCCAGCATGCTCAGCGGGGAGACCACTCCCACTGAGCTGTTCCCGGGGAAAGACACCCAATACGATTTGGCCTGCTTGTGTTCCAACACTGGCCTGGGGTGTTAATGCCACCTACTGGCAAACAGTTGGAAGTCCTTCCAAACACAGCCATTGCCGGCACAGAGGCTGATTTAGCCTCAATTATCAAAGTCTGAGCTAACTACCAGCTCAGACACCCACTAAATTTAAACACGGCGCCTGGTCATCAGGAGCAGGGCGCTACATGTATAAAAGACACCTGTCCACAGAATCTCTTTCTTCCATTCAAACCTCACCATCATGGGGGAGACCAAAGATCTGTCAGAGGACGTTGGGGAGAAGATCGGAGACCTGCACAAGGCTGGAATGGGCTACAAGACCATCAGCAAGAAGCTTGGTGGTGAGAAGGAGACAACTGTTGGAGAGATTATTGACAAATAGAGGAAATACAAAATAACCAACAATCTCCCTCAGTCTGGAGCTCCATGCAAGATTTCTCCTCATGGGGTGAGGATGGTCATGAGAAAAGTGAGGGATCCGCCCAGAACTACACGGGAAGTGCTTGTGAAGGATCTCAAGGCAGTTGGGACCACAGTCACCAAACAAACCATCGGTAACACAATACACCGCCATGGATTGAAATCCTGCAGAGCCCGCAAGGTCCCCTCCTCAGGAAGACACATGTACAGCCCTCTGAAGTTTGCCGATGAACATCTTAATGATTCAGAGAAGGATTGGGGAGGAAGTTCTGTGGTCAGATGAGAGAAAAATTTAGCTCTTTGGCATCAACTCGACTCGCCGTGTTTGGAGGAAGAAAAATGGTGACTATGACCCTAAGAACACCTTCCCTACAGTCACACGGAGGGGGAAACATGAGGCTTTGGGGCCGTTTCTCTGATAAAGGTCCAGGCCGACTTTGCCGCATTGAGGGGCCAATGGACGGGGCCGTGTATTGTAAAATCTTGGATGAGAACCTTCTTCCCTCAGGGATGGGTCTTCCAGCATGACAATCACCCAAAACATACCGCCAAGGCAACAAAGGAGTGGCTCAAGAAGAAGCCCATTAAGGCTATGGAGTGGCCTAGCCAGTCTCCAGACCTTAATCCTATAGAAAATGTATGGAGGGAGCTGAAACTTCGAGTTGCCAAGCGACAGCCAAAAAACCTTAAGGATTTAGAGAAGATCTGTGAAGAAGAGAGGAGCAAAATCCCTCCTGAGATGTGTGGGGACCTGATCACCACCTACAAGAAACGTCTGACCTTTGTGATTGCCAACAAGGGTTTCTCCACCGAGTACTAAGGGGATCAAATACTTATTTTACTCACTGAACTGCAACTCCATTTATAACATTTGTATCATGTGTGTTTTTTTCTGGATTTTTGGTTGATATTCTGTCTCTATCATATAAAATACACCGATGATAAAAATTATAGACCCTTCATCTCTTTGTAAGTGGGCAAACTTACACCATCTGCAAGGGATCAAATCATTATTTCCCCCACTGTATGTATAAATCCAACAGAACAGTAGGTGAGGGGAAATCTTCCAGTGAAAACACCTATTCTGGTGACAACGGTCTTAGTTAGGATTGTGTAGAGATTTTCTCTCACTTCCTGTTGCAAATCCAAGACAGGAAGTGAAGGCAAATCCCTACAATGGGGGCACAGGCAGCAAAAAAAATAAATAAAAATGAAGTAAGTTTTGTAATGTAGATGGATGGGAGAGCTCTGACACCTCTGTACCCACTGCTACCATGTGCCGTCTGCACTTGGGAGACGGGCATCGGTCAGACAAGACAGGTCCCAATTATTAGGCCATCTTGGAAATGATCTCGGCAGAAGTGACTTCTCCAGCAATCAGATCAGTTGGACAAATGAAGACGGTTATCTCGGCGGGAGGCTAGCATGCGGAGATTGAGTAACGAGGGGGCTGTCATACATAATATGTCACTTGGCGTCTACATTACAGGATCTGCCGCTAATTGTCTTCTATCGAACATGACACCCAATTCTCGCACCGCGCTCAGCCGCGCAGATCCATTTCCATTTAATTAAAGGAGGACTCCAGAAAAAAAAAAAAAAGGTAACTTCTTTTCATGAAGTTTTATGAGCTCAGCTCAGCTCAGCTGTGGAAGCCTTTCTCAGTGAAGGGAGTTAGCACATGATTTTCCCCGCAATACCTTTTTCCTGCCGCTAGATGTCCTCAGTCTGATGGCATTTCACCCACCTCCTCTGAGCACAGGTCATCCCGGACGAGCCCCCAGCCTGTGACTGGACAGTGAAAGGAGAAGCAGCACAGTGATGAGTTCATCTCTCTCTGTCCAGTCACAGACTGGGGGCTCGTCCGGGATGACCTGTGCTCAGAGGAAGTCGGTGAAATGCCATCAGACTGAGGACATCTAACAGCACAAAAAAGGTACTGCAGAGAAAATCATGTGCTAACTGCATGCTGCTAGGAGGACAGAGCAAAGTGATAGAGAGATGAACTCATCACTGTGCTGCTTCTCCTTTCACTGTGTAGTCACAGGCTGGGGGCTTGTCCGGGATGACCTGAGATTTGTTTCTAAACAAACCTATTGGCTACAGCTGTGAAGCACAGTCACAACTCCCGGGGGAATCCCCTCTTAGCGGTCCCGTGGAGGATTTCCCCTCACTCTGGTGTCAGCTTTACAATTTGAATTTCTGAGGATCGATCTAGTGGGGGCCACAGACAGAAATAAATACCTGCCAGGGGTTGTAACCCTAAAAGAAACCGTCCTGGCTGGAGATACCCAGAAATATCAGACAACGTTCCAGGGCTGAACGGCGATGGCGGCAGCGGCGAGGCTCACGCGCACAACCGATCGGCGTCACAGGATTGGGCAGCCATCCAACACGTATCTCTAACTTACTAAGCTGTTTTGTTTTGATTTACCGTCCTCCTCTGTCCCCAGATCGCACTTTCGCGCTCTGCCAAAAATTCTGAAAAAAAAATTAAAAAAAAAAGTTTCTTCTCCCCGCTGGAGGAAACGCGGCTTTTATACACCACCATCCGAGGCCGGCCGGCAAAACCTGCTGACCGAAGTGTTTTTCTGAGCGCGGCGGGAGGTATCTGAACACAGCCGCCGCCAAGAAAAATTCCGACAGATGAAATAAGCGGCACGGAGCGCCGGAGATTTATGGACTGCGTTAGGAAATGGATTTGATGAAAGGAAAAAAAAAAGGAGAACTTTTTATTTCTTGCAGGAGATTCAAGCTGTGGTCGGTGACAGGCACCTATCCTGGACTGAAAAGGCGTACTCTCATTTCCCTGCACACTGTGAGCTTCTCACAATGTGCATTAGAAGCTGCAGCAAGTCAGATAGAGCCCCGCCCCGTTTCCTGGCTGGAGGACCCCCAGCATCAACCTAGCCCTTTCCTCCCCAGTCTGGCTGCCCCTGCCCCGCCCCTTTTATTCATTGGACTTTAGTTATTACAATCATGGAGGCTAATCACCACATGTGGGCGTTACCCAAGCAAATGCAGCCTGCCTAGGAATGCCCACTCCTCCCATTATTGCATTTTGATAATTGCATAACTCCTCCCACAGCTTGCATCAGGGCTGAGTCAGGCTCTTGCGAGGAGTTACATGCAAATACAGCCTACCTATTACCCTGTTGACTCCTCCCATCAAGGAATTTTGATATTTGCATAACTCCTCCCATGGCTTGCATTAAGGGCTGAGGGCTCTTGAGAGGAGTTACATGCAAATATAGCCTACCTAGGAGAGTTGACTCCTCCCATCAAGGCATTTTGATATTTGCATAGCTCCTCCCACAGCTTGCAAATACAGCCTACCTATTACCATGTTGACTCCTCCCACAGCTTGCAAATACAGCTTACCCATTACCATGTTGACTCCTCCCATCAAGGCATTTTGATATTTGCATAGCTCCTCCCACAGCTTGCAAATACAGCCTATTACCATGTTGACTCCTCCCATCAAGGCATTTTGATATTTGCATAGCTCCTCCTACAGCTTGCATCAGGGCTGAGGGCTCTTCAGGGGTTACATGCAAATACAGCCTACCTATTACCATGTTGACTCCTCCCATCAAGGTGTTTTTATATTTGCATAGCTCCTCCCACCGCTTACATTAGGGCTGAGGGCTCTTGAGAGGAGTTACATGCAAATACAGCCTACCTAGCAATGTTGACTCCTCCCAGAGGCCCGAGCACGGCGTCCTCATCCGGCGCCCCCAGAGGCCCGAGATCGGCGTCCTCACCAGGCGCCCCCCAGAGGCCCAAGATCGGCGTCCTCATCCGGCGCCCCCCAGAGGCCGAGCACGGCATCCTCATCCGGTTCCCCCCCAGAGGCCCGAGCTCGGCGTCCTCACCCGCCGCCCCCCCAGAGGCCGAGCACGGCGTCCTCATCCGGTTCCCCCCCAGAGGCCCGAGCACGGCGTCCTCATCCGGTTCCCGCCCAGAGGCCCGAGCACGGCGTCCTCATCCGGTTCCCGCCCAGAGGCCCGAGCACGGCGTCCTCATCCAACGCCCCCCAGAGGCCGAGCACGGCATCCTCACCCATCACAGAGGAGTCAGGAAAAAAACTAAATTAAAGTTCTGTGTTTTTGGAAGCGTTTTTTTTGGCGGCTCCCCGATGGGACATGCAGATCTCTCTCTCTCTCTCTCCCCCTCTCTCTCTGTGGCTGTTCGCGCTGTTTGACTTTATTAATCTGTTTGGCTCTGAGCGGGAGGAGAGAAGACGGCCACTTGGAGGGCGACTTCAAAGAGCATCCGCCGCAGAGTGAGACAGCAAAAAAAATTACCCGCTGCCGGTTACATTGGTAACTTCCAGACGCTGCCCGCCCCCCACCTCCTCCCTGGGCGCGATGTGTTCGTGCCAGCCGCCGCGTGACGCCCAATTATGTTAGCATCTTACTAATAAAAGATTCAGATGCAAAATCCGAGACCACGGCGCACGAGCAACAAAAACCGGGCTTCAGTTTCCTAGCGGGAGGGCCGGCGCATTTATTTATTTCATTTCCTCGGCTGGTAAACATGCAGATGTGCCGAGTCTGCGGGCAGTGACCGGCTTAAAGGGGTACAGGCACTGATATCAGGACCATTCTCATCCAATAGACAGCAGACATAGAGCAATATGGCTTCCTGCCCAGAGTGGATGTTCTCTGGGGCCCTGGCTTCATCCAAAATCACAGTGCATGCCAGACAGAGTAAGAACAGCTATGGGTGCATGCCGTACAGAGTAATAGCTGCCATGGGTGCATGTCGTACAGAGAAATAGCTGCTATGGCTACTTGCCAAACAGGGTAATAGCTGCCATGGGTGCTTGCCATACAGAGAAGTCATAAAAAATAGGAGCTGCCATGTGTGCATACCATACAGAGTAAGAGCTGCCATGGGTGCATGCCGTACAGAATAGGAGCTTTCATGGGTGCGAGGTATACAGAATAAGAGCTGCCATGGGTGCATGCCATACAGAATAAGAGCTGCCATGGATGCATGCCATACAGAATAAGAGCTTCCATGGGTGCATGCTATACAAAATAAGAGCTGCCATGGGTGCATGCCATACAGAACAAGAGCTGCCATGGATGCATGCCATACAGAATAAGAGCTTCCATGGGTGCATGCTATACAGAATAAGAGCTGCCATGGGTGCATGCCATACAGAACAAGAGCTGCCATGGGTGCATGCTATACAGAATAAGAGCTGCCATGGGTGCATGCTATACAGAATAAGAGCTGCCATGGGTGAGTGCCATACAGAATAAGAGCTGCCATGGGTGCATGCCGTACAGAATAAGAGCTGCCATGGGTGAGTGCCATACAGAATAGGAGCTGCCATGGGTGAGTGCCCCGTGCCTAAGAGCTGAATGCCCCATAGACCCCCTAAGGCTGCAGATGCACATGGTTCTAGGAACACTTGTGCCAATTCGTATTAGCACCCCAAACTCGCACACGGAGCATGCAGAAGACGCAAGATGTAAATGGAACCTAACCGTCCAACGTCTTCTAAACATGCGTGCCGCGGGAAAAAAAAAAAAAAGTGCGTTGATGTGACACGCAAATCTGAATGGGGTCTGAGGCTGTGCGTGCGAGCATGTGCATGTTCCAGGAACGTGTACAGAAGCGCACGGTCCCAGGAACACGTGAAAAACGGGCATTGCGCTGATTGGTAATGGCAGCCCAAACTCGCACAAAAGGTGCAGGAACTTTGTCTTTGTGTGTTTCTCGGGCATAAGGCAGAACAAGCGAGCAAAACTACCAAAGCGCGCAAAAAACGCACGTTCAGGATGTGAATGGAGCTTAACCGTCCCACGTCTTCTAAACAATAATCTCTACTGTGAGCGTTTGCCCCTTTAATGCCGGTTGACGGGCATCAATAAAACAGGTGCGGCGTCGCGCCGGTTAGGACCTCACAGCCCCCCCCCGGCGCCGCACTGCCGGCGGCAGGATGCATCGTTCTCCAATATTGGCCCGTCAGTTTGTTTTTATGGCGAGGAGAGAAAATCGGTCCCCGGAGCACGGAAAACTTTGCAGGTTATTAGTGAATAAGAGGCGCACGGCGCTGCCATCCCGGAGCACGCCCGTCCCCGGCAGTTAATCCTCCATGGCGGTATCAGTCAGAGACGACAGCTTACATTACACGCCCGGCCGTTGAAGCGTCTATCTCGGTGACACAGCGATGCGAGCGCTCTCACCCCCCCCCCCATTCCCCCGCCTGTCCCCCTGGTACTGCCGGATTCCACCGCTGACTGCGTCCGCCGCCTAAACGAGACGCGCTTTACATGGCAGGCATCGGACGCCAGGACGGCTACGGTCTACAACGAAATCAGGCGCGCTCGTACTACAGAGACTAACGCGAAACGCGATCGCTAAAATCTCAGATCGGTGCTAACACCGGATCCTCATTTCATCACTCATTTTACATTTGCAGGTTAATCCGTGGCGATCCCGCCATGGAGATCCTTGTTCAGGCACTTCCTAGGGTAACAACATTTTTTACCAGTCTCCCAATTGTAACCCCCTCCCCTCCCTCCTGCAAGCTGGGTGGTATGGATGAGCCTCTTGCAGTCCCCTGGAGAGCAGGGCTGGAGTGTGAGAGGAAGAAGCAGCACAAGGAGCCAATCGGTGTTGAGAAGAAGCATGCTGATAGGAGGAGAGAGCAGAGTGGTGGAGGAGAGCTCCTCACCGTGCTGCTTCTCCAGTTACAGGCTGGGGGGCGGGTCTACTGTGCGAAGATGAAGTGGGTTGGATGATGCTGGCCATCAGACTGAGGACATCTAGTGGCAGACAAAAGTACTGCAGGGGACATCTTCAGACTGAAGGTGAATATTGCTGGCCATCAAACCGAGGATATCTACTGGCAGAAAAAAGTACTGCATTAAACATCTCTGGATTGAAGGTGAATATTGCTGGCCATCAGATTGAGGACATCTACTGGCAGAAAAAAGTACTGCATGGGACATCTCTGGATTGAAGGTGATTATTGCTGGCCATCAGATTGAGGACATCTACTGGCAGAAAAAAGTACTGCAGGGGACATCTCTGGATTCAAGGGGAATATTGCTGGCTGTCAGACTGAAGACATCTAGTGGCAGTAAAGACTACTGCAAGAGACGTCTCTGGATTGAAGGTGAATATTGCTGCCCATCAGACTGGGGATATCCAGTGGCAGAAAAGAGTACTACAGGGAAGCAAAAGCTGTTTTTTTTATCTTTTACTAGGCTATTTATTTTAACTTTTTTTTTTACCTGGTTCACCTTTCATGAGAGAGAGAGCGAGAGAGCGAATATATATATATATATATATATATATATATATATATATATATATACACACATACACACACACACAAATAAAACCCAGAAGACTGAGGAGAGACAGTGAGTACAGAACTCCGCCTCCTGAGCACAGCATCCTGCGCTCTTATTGGATTGATGCCGATGTCATCGTCATCCAGGACCACCCACGGTCGGGAAGAGGGCACCGCACGTCATGAGACCAGCCAGAAGACATCAGCAATAAAAGCAAAATGCACTGCTGTGGGGATGAGCCAAGGGGGAGCACAGAGCCAAACGTTGGGCTTTAAGTCTTGCAAAGTGTAGGGAAGAGTAGGGACTAAAGAGGAAGAAGTCCCAGAACGTCATGGAACTGCCCAAAAGAGGTTAACAGTAAAAGTAAAATGTAACATTGGTGGGGGGGGGGCACAGAGCCCGGTGGTGGAGTGGGGGGAGAGCACAGAGCCCGGTGGTGGAGTGGGGGGAGAGCACAGAGCCCGGTGGTGGAGTGGGGGGAGAGCACAGAGCCCGGTGGTGGAGTGGGGGGAGAGCACAGAGCCCGGTGGTGGAGTGGGGGGAGAGCACAGAGCCCGGTGGTGGAGTGGGGGGAGAGCACAGAGCCCGGTGGTGGAGTGGTGAGAGAGCACAGAGCCCGGGTGGAGTGGTGAGAGAGCACAGAGCCCGGGTGGAGTGGGGAGAGCACAGAGCCCGGGTGGAGTGGGGGGAGCACAGAGCCGGTGGTGGAGTGGGGGGAGAGCACAGTGCCCGGTGGTGGAGTGGGGGGAGAGCACAGAGCCCGGGTGGAGTGGTGGAGAGCACAGAGCCCGGGGTGGAGCGGGGAAGAGTAGGGACCTCTGTGTGTCTTTGTCGGGGAGGATTACCCTCTTTCTTACTTTCAGGGCAATCAATACTTCACAGAACAAGGTTTTGTCTGGAGTTCCCCTTTAGGACCCGCCTGTTGTAGAATGTTGTTGCAGCGGGTCAGAGAGCGGTTACTGCGGATCCCTCCCGTGACACCTCCGTGGGAAGGGGTGACCCCTCTGTGTCCCGGGAAGGGCAGGTCACCACACAAGTTTCCATTTTGGGGTCATGTTACCCCATAAAAGACTGCCAAATTCCGCCTCGGCCCGGCCAATCCCATCGTGCGAAAAGGGAATCGTGTTTCAATCTGTGCTCTTTGCTTCACGGTTCCCTGCGCCCTGCCGCCAAGCCAAACTCATTAGAAGGCCAAGAATATTCCAGAAAATACTTTTCCTTGTGAGCCGAAAAAAAGTCAACATTTATTTTATATTGGAGAGAGTGAGGAAGAACCCCTGTGACCCCCTGGGGAGATTTCCCTTCACTTCCTGTCATGGAGTCACAACAGGAAGTGGGAGGAAATCTCTACAAAGTGAGGGAGATCCTTGTCATCAGAAAAAGTGTCCCCATTGGAGAGAGTGAGGAAGAACCCCTGTGGCCCTCCAGGGAGATTTCCCTTCACTTCCTGTCATGGAGTCACAACAGGAAGTAAGAGGAATTACCCCCTTAGACAGTTGTCATCAGAACAAGTGTCCCCATTGGAGAAAGTTAGAAAGAACCCCTGTGACCCCCAGGGGAGATTTCCCTTCCCTTCCTGGAGACACAACAGGAAGTTACAGGAAATTTCCTCTTAGACAGTTGTCACCAGAACATGTATCCCCATTGGAGAGATTGAGGAAGAACCCCTGTGACCCTCCGGGAGATTTTCCTTCACTTCCTGTCATGGAATCACAACAGGAAGTAAGAAGAAATCGAGATCGAGAGATAGAGAAAGAGAGAGAGAACCCCTGTGACCCTCTGGGGATATTTCCCTTCACTTCCTGTCATGGAGTCACAACAGGAAGTGGGAGGAAATTTATCCAAAGTGAAGGAGATCCTTGTCACTAGAACTAGTGTCCCCATTGGAGAGAGTGAAGAAAAAACCTGTGACCCTCTGGGGATATTTCCCTTCACTTCCTGTCCTGGAGTCACAAAAGGAAGTAAGAGGAAATACCCTCTTAGACTGTTATCAGAACAAGTGTCCCCATTGGAGAGAGGGAGGAAGAACCCCTGTGATCCTCTGGGGAGATTTCCCTTCACTTCCTGTCCTGGAGTCACAACTAGAAGTCTCTCCCTCTTAAACAGTCATCCCCATTAGAAGATTTCCCCTCTGTTCCTGTCCCATTACTTTTAATCCCAGTGACAATGGTCACCAGGACACGGCAGAGCTCTCCATCCTGTGAACATTTGTTCTATGCAGATAGGAGCCACATTAAATACTACAAGGCTATTTTTTTCTCTCCGGGTCGAATGTTATCCATTAAATACAGAAAGGAGTGAAATAGGAAAATACAGCATTATGGCCACCAGATGGAGCTGACGATCATAGGAGTTAAATACGTATTTACTATAAGCGCCAACGCCATCTAGTGGCGGTATTTTCCTGGTTCACATGTTTAAGCTGGAAGACAAAAACAACCTAAAAAAGCATGCAGTTTGGCCTTCATTTTTTTCTCTCCCATCAGTTACCTAATAGCCCCTCCCACTGCAAGCCTAATTTCATCTTTCAGCTGGTGTGTAGTAACTCAAAAGGGCTTCAGGTCATCAAACAGAGAGGGGGGGGTAAAAACGCAGCTCGTGAGTCTGGGTTTCAGCGGTCAGCGTGCGAAGATCCAGCGCCTCGTTGTTCCATCGCAGGCGGCAAAAATAAAAAAATAAAATCCCCCAGGAACGTCGGAATGTTGTGCTTCACGTCTGCCGCCTGGAAATGAAAAGCGCTGCTGAGCCGGCGGGCTGCTGGATGGCGATTTGTATGACAGACGTCCTCCGAGTCCCTCGTCTTCCTAATACAAATATAATCTGCTTTGTGGCGGCTCAGAACATCGACTCCGCCATCGCCGCGCCGATAACGAGCGCACAGCGAGCGGGGGGCGCACCGCGCGTCACATCTGGAGGAGGAAGAATTAAAAAGGGGGGATGTCCAGACAGATTCTGGTAGAGAAGGGGCCCCCCAAACTTTACAGTACAAGGGCCACAGAGTCCCCCTTACATCAGAGCCCCCCCCCTACACTAGGATCCCTATTAGATTCTCTTTCACATCAGAGTCTCTCTCACATCAAGGACCCCATTAGACTTTCCCCCTTACATCAGGGTCCCCATTAGGGGTCTCCAAAATTTTCAGTGGGAGGGGCATATTTTTTATTTTACAAATATTCATAGGCCAGAGTCCCCCCTACATCAGGGTACACAGAGTCCCCCCTTACGTCAATGTCCCCAGTAGAGTCCCCCCTACATCAGGGTACACAGAGTCCCCCCTTACGTCAATGTCCCCAGTAGAGTCCCCCCTACATCAGGGTACACAGAGTCCCCCCTTACGTCAATGTCCCCAGTAGAGTCCCCCCTACATCAGGGTATACAGAGTCCTCCCTTACGTCAATGTCCCCAGTAGAGTCCCCCCTACATCAGTGTACACAGAGTCCCCCCTACATTAGGGTACACAGAGTCCTCCCTTACGTCAATGTCCCCAGTAGAGTCCCCCCTACATCAGTGTACACAGAGTCCCCCTTACGTCAATGTCCCCAGTAGAGTCCCCCCTACATCAGGGTATACAGAGTCCCCCCTACATCAGTGTACACAGAGTCCCCCCTTACGTCAATGTCCCCAGTAGAGTCCCCCCTACATCAGGGTACACAGAGTCCTCCCTTACGTCAATGTCCCCAGTAGAGTCCCCCCTACATTACCGTACACAGAGTGCCCTCTTACGTCAATGTCCCCAGTAGAGTCCCCCCTACATCAGGGTACACAGAGTCCTCCCTTACGTCAATGTCCCCAGTAGAGTCCCCCCTACATTACGGTACACAGAGTCCCCCCTTACGTCAATGTTGCCATTAGAGTCCCCTCTTACATCACGGTCCCCATCATAGTCCCCTTTACATCAGGGTTCACATCACAGTTCCCTATTTTATCTGAGCCCCCATCAGAGTCCCCCTTTACATCAGAGTCCCCCCTTACATCAGGGTCCCCATCAGAGTCCTCCCTTACATCAGAATTTCCCATCAGAGCCCCCCTGCATCAGGGTCCCCATTATAGTCCCCCCCCCTTACATCAGTGTCCCCATTAGAGTCCCTCCCCTTACATCAGGGTCCCCATTAGATTTTCTTTTACATCAAGGTCCCCATCATAGTCCCCTTTACATCAGGGTTGCCATCACAGTTCCCTATTATATCTAAGCCCCCATCAGCATCTCCATTTACATCAGAGTCCCCCTTACATCATTGTTCTCATCAGAGTCCCCCTACATAAACTCCCTCTTTACATCAGGATTCCCCATCAGAGTCCGCCCTTATATAAGAATCCCCATGAGAGACCCCCTACATCAGAGTCCCTCCTTACATTAGGGTCCCCATCAGAGTCCCTCCTTACATTAGGGTCCCCATCAGAGTCTCTCCTTACATAAGGGTTCCCATCACAGTTAGGGTGCCCACGTGTCCTGGATTGCCTGGGATTGTCCCATAATTCTCATTTGTGTCCCGTGTACCTTCATTCTGGGACAATACAGTGTCCCAGAATGAAATGAGGACACATAGCTACCCTAATAGACAATTGCCAAACTGGTGACCACTGTTTGCTTTTGTTTTTCCAAAAATTGGCAAAAAAAAAAGTATCAAAAATCATCTTTTTTTGGGCTGTCCCTGAATAGCAGTTTGAAAATGTGGTCACCCTAATCAGAGTCCCTCCTTACATTAGGGTCCCCATCAGAGTCCCTCCTTACATTAGGGTCCCCATCAGAGTCTCTCCTTACATTAGGGTCCCCATCAGAGTCCCTCCTTACATTAGGGTCCCCATCAGAGTCCCTCCTTACATTAGGGTCCCCATCAGAGTCCCTCCTTACATTAGGGTCCCCATCAGAGTCCCTCCTTACATTAGGGTCCCCATCAGAGTCTCTCCTTACATTAGGGTCCCCATCAGAGTCCCTCCTTACATTAGGGTCCCCATCAGAGTCCCTCCTTACATTAGGGTCCCCATCAGAGTCCCTCCTTACATTAGGGTCCCCATCAGAGTCCCTCCTTACATTAGGGTCCCCATCAGAGTCTCTCCTTACATTAGGGTCCCCATCAGAGTTCCTCCTTACGTCAGGGTCCCCATCACAGTCCCTCCTTACATTAGGGTCCCGTCAGAGTTTACCCTTATATAGGAGTCGCCCCTTACATTAGGATCACCCTCAGAGTCCCCCTTTACTGTTTGGGTGTCCTGCTGAGGAGGTACTCCCTGAGAGGTAAGGGTTAATTCTGTTGGCCATGTTTTCCCAGGCTTCTTGCGGAAGTACCGCCCTCATAATAACGGAGGGAACCGCCTCTTGTGGGTGCCGCTGTTAGTAGGTCATCCAGAGGTTCAGTTTTAGATTGCCCCATCCAAGGACCAAGTAAGGATATGATCCCACCCCTTGTGTGGATCCAGTCGGGGTTCCTGGGGTATGGACTCATGCCTTTGACTTTAGGACTTTTCTCACCCATTGAAGGTAGGTCTACCTCATGGGGTAAGGGCACCAGGAAGAAGACTAAAGGACAATAGAAGATCTTGTACATGAATGTGTGTTGGAAGTATTTATGTTGAACTGTTCTTTTGTTATACTTCAGTTACTTTTAGTAAAGAACTTTATGGTTACACACATGTACAGGAGGTCACTGGATTTCTGGCAGATTATTTTTATGTACCTGCATATGTTAAAAGGTATAGAACAAATAAACACTTACACAACCTATTTTACAGATTCGTAATAACCTGACAATGCCAAGGATGCCAGTGTTTAGTTTTAACGCTTTTACTGTAAAAAATCCTTACTGGTCTTTTGATGGTTGATCTCCAAGGTTCAGTCTCTGAAGGCCTTTTTTGTGATATATTGGACTGCATGAGATAGCCAGGAAATTGTCACTAAGCATCAGACATGGGTACAAGACGTGGTATTGAGGCCTACAGATAAAAGAAGAATATACGTAACGTTACCTGAGAGCTGGACCTCCGGCAAACATCCAAATACACAATTGGAATGCATGTGTAGCGCCCTGCTAAATTTAGGGGTATCCGAGCTGTAAATAGCTCAGAGTGATTATGTAAATTGTTGGTTTCTGTTCCAGCTTTGGCTGTGTTCTGCGCATTTCCCACTGTTGCCAGTAGGTGTCACTGTTGTCACAGGCCAGTGTGAGAAATACAGCAAGCTGAAGTGTATTGGATATTATTTTCCCCCAGAGAACAGCCCAATCAGGAGCTTCTTTGTAGCTGGGCATGCTGGGGAAGGATATTTAAGGGGCAGTGCCATGTGCTTCGAGGTCCATTCCCGCCTCATGGCCCTCCAGGCCTGAGGCCACGCTGCTGGTTCTTTTACCTCGGGCCCTGCAGGCTCGAGGCTATGCTGCTACAAGTAGGCCCAGAAGTCTGTCTGGGGCCTATCTAACTGAAGGTGGTCCTGCGGGAAGAAGCCACTAAAGCGGAGAATATTCCAGGGGAGGACCTTACTGGAGAGGACCGAGCTGATGGCTGGTATCTCAGGAAGAGCCTGGTGATTTGTTTGGAGGATGCACCCAAGTAACCTACCTCACACAGTACTGCCGGATGGCTTAAAGGTTCAGGTACTGTGCAGCTGACCTAACTAACTGACTACTGGATACACAATCCTGTGGCAGGGGATTATCCAGGAGTTTCCATTTTTCACTCAAGTCTGTGGCAGAGACTTTGTCCGTGCTTCATACCGGCTGCTAGGTCGGTGTGAGAGGCCTATCCGGTTGTCGCAAGATCCAGATAACCCTCTATCCCCTACCTGAAGTTGTTTAATAAAGAAATTGAGAAAAAGCCTGAGGTGACTGGCAATCACCTCTATTCTAATTATCACATAGACTCTTAAGTTCTGGGACGGTGAAGTGTGGGGTAACGGCAGGACCCAAAATTAACCCAGCAGCTCCTGCGGTGGTATCTCTACACATATCTGCAAAGGATTTGAAAATCTCATTGGATCGATCCCGAGATCCATCTATTCTAGACTTTCAGACCACACTGCAACTAAGGCGATACAGCCTGGTCCAGGTATAGAAGACACCTGTCCACAGAATCTCTTTCCTCCAATCACATCTCACCATCATGGGGAAGACCAAAGAGCTGTCAGAGGACGTCGGGGAGAAGATTGGAGACCTGCACAAGGCTGGAATGGGCTACAGGACCATCAGTAAGAAGGAGACACATGTTGGAGGGATTATTCACAAATGGAAGAAATATAAAATAACCATCAATCTCCCTCAGTCTGGAGCTCCATGCAAGATTTCTCCTCATGGGGTGAGGATGGTCATGAGAAAAGTGAGGGATCCGCCCAGAACTACACGGGAGGAGCTTGTGAATGATCTCAAGACAGTTGGGACCACAGTCACCAAACAAACCATTGGTAACACAATACACCGCCATGGATTGAAATCCGCAACGTCCCCCTCCTCAGGAAGTCACATGTACAGCCCGTCTGAAGTCTCCCAATGAACATCTAAATGATTCAGAGGAGGATTGGGGAGAAAGTTCTGTGGTCAGATGAGACCAAAATTCAGCTCTTTGGCATTAACTTGACTCGCCATGTTTGCAGGAAAAAAAAATGGTGACTATGACCCTAAGAACACCATCCCTACGGTCACACGGAGGGGGAAACATGAGGCTTTGGGGTGTTTCTCTGATAAAAGGTACAGACCGACTTTGCCGCATCGAGGGGCCAATGGGCGGGGCCATGTATTGTAAAATCTTGGATGAGAACCTTCTTCCCTCACCCGGAACACTGAAGATGGGTCATGGATGGGTCTTCCAGCATGACAATGACCCAAAACATACCGCCAAGGCAACAAAGGAGTGGCTCAAGAAGAAGCACATTAAGGTCATGGAGTGGCCTAGCCAGTTTCCAGACCTTAATCCTATAGAAAGTTTATGGAGGGAGCAGAAACTTCGAGTTGTCAAGCGACAGCCAAGAAACCTTCAGGATTTAGAGAAGATCTGCAAAGAAGAGAGGAGCAAAATCCCTTCTGAGATGTGTGGAAACCTGATCACCACCTACAAGAAATGTCTGACCTCTGTGCTTCCCAACAAGGGTTTCTCCACCAAGTACTAAGGGGATCAAATACTTATTTTACTCACTGAACTGCAACAGTAAATTTTTTGGAAACTCCTTTTAGACCCAATGACACTGTACTTGGCAATGCAGTCAGATCATGGCTGGTGGGAGGAGTTATGAAAATATAAAAATGCATTGATGGGAGGAGTGGGCGTTCCTAGACAGGCTGCATTTGCTCGGTAACGCCCACATGTGATGCGGAGTCTTCCTGGTTAAAAGAACTGAAATCCAATGAATGAAAGGGGCGGGGCCAGGGACAGTCAGGCTGGGGAGGAACAGGCTAGATTATGCTGGGCGTCCTCCAGACAGGAAATGGGGCGGGGCTCTATCTGACTTGCTGTAGCTTCTAATGCACATTGTGAGAAGCTCGCAGCGTGCAGTAAAATCAGAGCAAGCCATTTCAGGAGAGGAGCCGGTACTATTGTGCAAGACTGAAGGGCAGGACGGAGGTCAGATTTAAAACTTTGAATTTTCTCTTGCTGTCTGTGTGTTCCCATCAGGAAGATTTCCCCCCACTTCCTGTCCTGGTGACACCCTGAACAGTACAGTACACCGTTCTCAGCTTTCTGCTGATCGATGGCGAGGGGGGACCACAGGGGCCTTCTCTTCATTCACATCTCTCTTCTGTCTATTAAATATTAAAGCCGTCTGGAAGAAAGCGTTTTATTAGGAATAATTTATTGCAGATGACATTATGCACGCTTCAGTCATAAAAATAAAATTATTTTTTTATTGAGCTGGCCGCTGCCACGAGGCGGTAATCACAGCGTGATGGGGAAAGGTCAGCGCGTGCGTTGGAAAAGTCGCCTCAAATGGCGAGACGCTGGGAGTCCTTTTAAGTCATGTATATAGGCCAGCGATGGGCGCCATCCCACCCTCTGTAACACCTCATAGGTCCAACGTTCTACTTCTTCCCGTATCGTAGATCCGCAAATGTTCTTCCTTGGCTCCCGGATCAATGACATCATTGATGAACCTTCTAATTATTGGTCTTTTCTTAAGCTACTTTCACACTGAGGCGCTGGACGCGCTGGCGGTATAGCGGCGCTATTTTTAGCGCCGCTATATCGTTTTTTTTTGCCGCGATTTGCGGGCGCTAGCGGGGGTATTTTAACCCCCGCTAGCAGCCAAAAAAGGGTTATAAACGCCCGCAATAACGCCTCTTTGAGGCGTTTTGCGGGCGTATTAGAGGCGCTACCCCATTGATTTCAATGGGCAGCGGCGCTATAGGAGCGCTATTTTTAGCGCTCCTATTGCGCCTCAAAGATGCGGCTTGCAGGAGTTTTTTGAGCCTCCTGCAAGCGCAACGCTCCAGTGTGAAAGCCCTCGGGCTTTCACATTGGATAGTATTGAGAGGCTTTTTTGGGGCACATTGCAGGCGCTATTTAGAGCGCAATAGCGCCTGCAAAGCGCCTCAGTGTGAAAGGGGCCTTAGAGGAAAGGCATCCAGTTAACACTTGTACCCTCCTGGGACAGGGGAGGGAGGGTTTTCCCATTAAATTTAGATATTTTTTAGATTATTTAATAATATTATACATTTTTATTATAATATATATTATTTCTTTTTTTTTTCTTTATTATTATATTAACATTTTATTCTAATAATAATATATTATTGTGATATTATTACTAATAATAAATATATTTGTATAAATAAATTATATATTTATAATAATAATAAAAAAAAAATATTAATAGAATATAATACATATCTATAATATAACTGTGACAGTGGGGTCACTTTGGACACAGGGTGAATAAAAGAAACCCCCGATATGGTCTGTGATAGCCATATTCAAGGCTGTATATACATTGTATATAGATTGGATGTATACTGTGTGTGGGGGTTAAGTAATCATTGCTGTGAGGAATTAAGGTGTTTTGCATTCTATTGTTCATTAAGTCTGTCCTTGTGTGTATTGTAAAGTGCCAGACAGACTGGCTGCCAACCCTTTGTGAGAAGATGTGTATTGTGTGGGATCTTTTGAAGCCTAGCAGACGTCAGGATGAGGTGTTGAGTCTTGGGATGTGTGGGTGGAGCTGGGCCCTTGTTCATGTTAAATCAGGTGTATTGAATTGTGTATAAAGTTACAATGTTTCTCAATAATAAAGTGATTCCTATTACAGAAGAAGACAGAGTGCGTCTCGTTTTCTTCCAGAGGGATTGGTTCCTATGGGAAAGGGTCGTTTAGCTGTGGATATTGGTAGCGAGTGGATGTGTGTCTAGGAGAGGGAACATCGTAAACGGCGTTTTACCCCTTTATATTGGGGTGCTGTTACATTGGTTGGCAGCAGCGGGATTTTCCCTCCAGTTCCTGGGACACTCCAAGCCACCACAGTGAATGACCAGCTATGCAGCCTGCAGGAAAGTCACGCTGAAAGACTTACTTGAGAGCCGAGATGGACCAGAGAGATGGTGATGCAGGACCCCGGTCAGTTGAAGATTTGTTTCAGCAACGAGTGCGACAGCGGTTGGCATTATATGGTGCTAACCCATCAGAGACCGCCATACAGGAAGCCATTAGAGGCATCCAGCTGCAGGATGCGCGACAAAAGAGAGAACTAGAGCGGCAACATGAGTGGAGAATGGCGGAAATACGACAATCGGAGATCGCCTACAGACAGCTGCTAGAATCTGCTCAGCAGCAGGGTGGGGCTCCCTTTGCCTGGGACTATCAGGAAATACCAGTTGACAACTATGAAATCCTGGCTGAAGAATCAGCAGTGGAAAAGCTGAAGATTGCCACCCTTAAAGCCGAAGTGGATGATATGGAGTTCCAGGGAGCTAGGGCAGTTGGCTCATCTCCCCAGCCACAGATTACAGAAGATATGGACTTAAAGCGGAGGTTCTGCGGTCCATATATATTTTTTTTTATATTCATTCAAATGTTACAGCGTTAGCAATGTAAGTACTCACGTCTGCGGCACTTTAAAACACCCCCCGTCCGTTTTGCGCTAAAAAAAGAGTTTATAAAACTCTTCCTGCTTTTGCCATTTTGCTTGTGGGCATCTTGAAGCCCACAAGCATATCCTTCCGGGTAGAGATGAATGCTTCTCTCCTGGCATTCATCTCCGGATCTCGCGCACGTGCAGTGTTGACGGCGAGCCGCGCCGTCAACACTTACTGGTTGCCATCACAACGGGCATCAACATACACCTGCGTGCCCTTATCTAAAATGGCGGAATTAGATCCGCCCTCGTCACGTGACCGGCTAGACGAGTCACGTGATGATACACTTATCGTGAGATCTGAATGGAAGGAGGTTACATATTACTCCTCCGAAGCAGGACAATTTGCTCCCAGGAGCCTCTGCGATATTAGGAGCAGAGGAAAGGACACGCCTACTCCCGCGGGAGGAAATCCCGGAAGTAGCAGTAACGAAAAAACATCTAAAGAAAACTACTGAGAAAAAAAAAAAAAGGTTACTGATGCTTTATCACCAATCCTTGTTTCAATAAAAGACCAATTTTCAAAAAACATTTGTCATTGGGACGGAAAGTGAGGTGAAATGTTCTGGATGTTATGGATTATGCATCGCCCGCTCAAGTACTGACAGCAGGACAAAGTACTGCAGACCCGTGCTCTACACCCGTGGCAGTTTTGGAGGCCCGAGTTGAGAAGGTGATGGTTCCTCTTTCTGAGTGGATTTCAGAGATGCAGGGAGGAGAAGCAGCCATTTTCCCTCCCCAACAGCTAGCCAGAGCAGATGGTGTGGAGTCCCCAGCAGAAGTGCTGGCAACAGGGCAGAGTGATAGCAACCTCTGCCCAGCACCGGAAACAACTGGGGAGTTTCAGGGAGCCGGGGCAGTTGGCCCCTCTCTCCAGCAACCAGCTGAGGGGGTAAAGCTTTCACCCCCAGCTGAATCACTGGCAGCAGGGCAGAATGCTACTGGCCGCTGCACACAACTGCCACTTGAGCGGATATCGGTGGATGGGACTGCGGTCTCCACTCACAGCAACCCAGCAGAAGAGCTGGCAACAGAGCCGAGTGCCACAGGCCTCTGCTCTCAACTAACAGAAGAGGGAGTTCCTGTGGTAGTAGATGGGACTTCAGTCCTCACTGACACAACCCCAGAAAATGGTGTGACACTGAGACAGGAGGATGTCAGCCTTGCTTTGCAAGCACTGGGGGACTTCCACCTACCACAAGTGGATGGGACTTCAGTCTCCACTTGTATACCCCAGGGATACCGGGCAGTCGACCAAGATCCCCAACAGCATGACGGACTGAGCCCAGTCACCCTGTCTTCTCCCCAGTGGCGGGGTATGTTTCTCTGAGAGAGGCAGAGGTTGGCTG